>CM062292.1:470441150-470614317 GCA_031216915.1 Pictodentalium vernedei
CATAGAAAAACATACCGACTGAATATATCGATAATAGAGAGTACATAACGGTATGTTTTGCCGTCGTGCAGAACCATTTGGCCGTTCATGAAGATTAAATCAATCTGGTGTCTTGCCATCACCTCTTTAGCACGAATTGGTTTCAAAATCGGTCGATTAGCGAACTTTATGTTCAGTCGTTGATACACTTCTGAATTTTTCAACACTCTAGCGACTCTAGCTTCGCTGACACCACTGAACTTGTTTCGTAGTCGCACATTAAGTCTGCGCACCCCGGACCCCTTAGAATCACGAAATGCCTGATTTACACTCCTCTTGATTTCACTTTCACGAAGAACAACTTTACCATCCACAACAAGCTTGCCGTCATCACTTATTTGTAGGCCCTGTCTTGTCCATCGGTGATATCGCATTGTAACTGCATGGTGAAATGTGGTCCGTTCACTGAGGGGTACACCCACTCTCCCACTATTTCGTATCATGAAAAGTAGCAAGTCATACGTTTTATCATCGAGTGGGTGCTTAGCTGCGTAATGCACAGCAAATAAGAAAAAACAACAAACTATCAGACGCTCGAAATGAAACATGGCGATTGAAACAAACACTGAATGATGAATTACCTCCCTTGATATACCCTTTTCATTTTATCCGGTATGGAATCCCAAATGAACCTCAATGGTGAAACTATCAACCCCACACGCCAAAAATGTTATTAAAGGATTCTAATACGCACAGACCTCTGTTGAAGTGAGTGTTCTACTTCGTTTCCCATCTTGGCGGAGTTCACTAAAACTTAATCTATGTTTTTTTACCTCCCCAAGGTGTATTTTGTGTGTGGGGGGGGGGGGGGGGGGGGGGGGGGGGGGGGGTACACATTTATTTCTAGAAATGGGTGTGGTTGATTCGTTGAAATAATGGAAGGGATTAGATTTCTCTAAAATTTTTATTATAAATTTCGGAGCAACTAGACTAATAGAAAAAAAACACCTTGAACCTGGGTTTGGCAGTGTTGAGGTGCAGGCGTTTGTTATAAACCGCGCCCTTTTTAGGTTTATAACTTTTTGTCATATCTAAATCATCATAACAGTGATTTGTTTATTGTTTTGTTTTTACGTGCAACTGAAAATTCATTTTATAGCAGCGATTACATCGTATTACTACCAGGCTTATCGGTTGAGAAAACCGAACATCTGGTAAAACAACAGAACAGCGGGGGTGCGCGTCAGCTTTCTAACCTCATCAACCCTGACTGTAGCGCTGATCGCTTAACTCAAATATAGCTGGATAGCTCGGAACATGAGCACTTCAGCGTGCAGTACAACTCAGCACCCAGCGAAACAGTGTCGGACTGTTGTAAGTGGGATGAAGTAGTTAAAACATTAATATACCTCAGTCACAACAACCCCAAGTTCATGACTCCGAAATAAATCCTTGGTCGCTTTGGTCTGGGGTACATACAACTGCCCCATACGCCAGATCAACACGCGATAAAGTTTATATCCCGACAGGACCTATAATTTCCGAGATAGTCACATCGCATGAAAGAAGCGGCTACCATGCCCTGAAACCCATAATGGCAAATCACAACCCAGTAGTCACTTAACATAAGCCCCAAGCGTAATTCCAATTGGCCTAGCCGTCTTCGAGATTCGCATAGCTCATGTGTGAAGCTGCAGCTACTTCTCGATTATGACGATGGCAAATTTTACACCCGCGCAACTTACTGTAACATCTAATGTTCGTACTGATTCGCTCAGTCTTTTCGCAGATCATTTCTGCGCATGTCTATCGTAAAGCCTCACCCCCCCCCCCCCCCCCCCCCAAAAAAAATGGCAAATAACCCAACAGTGGTCACTTGTCTCAAATCCCAAATTTGGCCCCGATCGGACTAGTCGCTTCCGAGATAGTCATTGCAAATGCATGAAGCAGCAGTCCTATCCTGAAAACGACCTTCTTTGGGAGCAACGCACTACAATTCAGATCGCTACAATAGGAAAAAACCCCATACAAATCCATCATCTTATCCCGATCCTACCTGCAATTTCCGAGATCATCACTTTGCACGCGTGACGCGGCAGCCCCACCACCACTCGACGGTCGTAAATCACTATACAATATACATGCATTTATAGACCCAAGTTTAGACTCGGTCGGTCCAAACTGTCACTGTGCATGCGCAAAGCAACGCCCCGACTTCAAAACTGAACATTGCAAATCACCCACTGATGATCATTTACTACGAATCCCAATATTGGTCTGATCAAACCGTTTCCAAAATCGGCATTGTGGTTGTGCGAAGCTGCGTCCACCCGATTCCGACTACATGATTGGCCAAGCCATTTCTGAGAAGGTCATTGCCCATTCACATCAAAGCTGGTGGTTGCAAGTCACTTCATACTTACCGTATCTCCCTAATTAGTCCCAATCAGTCTGGCTGTTTTCGGAAGAGAATGTTTTAGCGCGCGTGCAAAGTAGGGCCCCTATCCGATTTGACGAGTCAAAGACCTTCCCTATCCTGAACTGCACACTCATGCAAAATTTCGACCCCATAAGCCCGACGGCTTTCAAGACCATGGATCACACACTTTCCGACACGCAAACGAACTCAAATTTATTATAGACCAGATGGTTCCCGGTGCCCGACAGCGCGGGGACTACAGAGACGTTACCACCTCAAAACACTACCTGTTGGCCCAATATAAAACTCCACGATTTCGTTTGAATCAACCAGGTGATTATGGAGATCGTCACTGCGCATGCGCGAATGGACACCCCCACCCCAGTCATTATGGTCGCTAATTACTACCCATTTGACACGTACTTTAACCTTTGATTTCGGTACCGATCGGCCCAGCCGTTTCCAAGACAATCGCAGTGCATGCACAGGACAGTGCCCCGATCCCCAAATCAAAGATGGTAAAAAAAATGTTCCTTTGTAGCCATTTACTATAAACTCCGATTTTGATGCCAATCAGACCAGCCATTTGAAGAACGTTTCTGAGCATACATGCCCCCCCGAACTGGTATGTCTAAAACCTTCCCATGGTCAAACTGCGTAACCCATGGTCCCAGTGCCCGACTTCGTCTGGGTCACGGAGAAGTAACCGCCAATTCTCAACATAAAGCCAGTATAGCAATACCCGATGGACTGAATATACGAATCCAAGATTTCACCCCAACCAAACCAATTTTCGAGCTCGCCACTGCGCATGCGCAAATAGGCTACCACCACTCCTGTCGTGGCGGTTGCGAATTACTAACCTTCGCACATTTACAATAACCCTCAATTTTGGTCCCGATTGGACCAGTTATTTCCATGATAGTCACTGCGCATGCGCAATGCAGTGCCTCCACCCAGAAACAAAAAAATGGCAAATTATTCCGAGATAGGTACTTATTATAAATCTCACTTTTGATCTCAATCAGCCCAGTCGTTTTGCAGAACGGTTCTGCCCATGTGTGAAGAAGGGCTCCCACCCCGATCGGTTATGTCTGGAACCCCCCCAGGGCTTAACTTTGTAGTCATGCCCAGTTCCGTCCCAATCGGCCAAGTCATCTTGGAGTTCATTCGTAACGAGCAGACACACACAAACACGCCCACTAACGAACTCAAACATAAAACAGACCTTTTGGTCCCGGGACGCGACTTCGTGTTGGCTACGGAGACGTAACCGCCAATTCTCAACATAAAACTGGTATATCAATACCTGATGGACTAAATATACAAATCCGAGATTTCATTGTAACCAAACCAGTTATTTCCCGGATCGTCACTGCGCATGCGCAAGTCGACGGCACACCCCGTCGCGGCCGGTCACAAATGACTGCACATTTGAATACTTACCAAAAACCCCGACTTTGCCCCCAAATCACCCAGCCGTTTTCAAGATAATCACTGCGCATGCGTTAAATTGACGACCCCCCCCCCCACCCATCACGGTCACGAATTACGAGTCGGTAACCACTTATGATAACCGTCAACATTGGTCACGATTGAATCAGCAATTTCGGGACCCTCATAGCAAAAAGCCGCGGCCTCACCCCGAAAACGAAGATGGTAGATCACTATATATATATATCTAAAGCACCTCAGTTCCAACCAAGATCACTTTCATAAAATAAATGAAGGAATGATCATGCCCAGTTCCGTCCCAATCGGCCAAGTCATCTTGGAGTTCATTCGTAACGAGCAGACACACACAAACACGCCCACTAACGAACTCAAACATAAAACAGATCTTTTGGTCCCGGGACGCGACTTCGTGTTGGCTACGGGGACGTAACCGCCAATTCTCAACATAAAACTGGTATATCAATACCTGATGGACTAAATATACAAATCCGAGATTTCATTGTAACCAAACCAGTTATTTCCCGGATCGTCACTGCGCATGCGCAAGTCGACGGCACACCCCGTCGCGGCCGGTCACAAATTACTGCACATTTGAATACTTACCAAAAACCCCGACTTTGCCCCCAAATCACCCAGCCGTTTTCAAGATAATCACTGCGCATGCGTTAAATTGACGCCCCCCCCCCCCCCCCCAACTCATCACGGTCACGAATTACGAGTCGGTAACCACTTATGATAACCGTCAACATTGGTCACGAGTGAATCAGCAATTTCGGGACCCTCATAGCAAAAAGCCGCGGCCTCACCCCGAAAACGAAGATGGTAGATCACTATATATATATATCTAAAACACCTCAGTTCCAACCAAGATCACTTTCATAAAATAAATGAAGGAAGAATCACTGATGTAAGGTTTAATCTCAACTATCACAAAAGCTGGCGTTTTGCTATAACAAAAGTGGTTAGCTGTTAAATTATAACAAAAATGGGCGTTTTCTATAACAAAAGTGGTGACCTCAAACTATCACAAAAGCTGGCGTTCTATAACAAAAGTGGTGAGGTATCACAAAAGTGGGCGATTGCTATAACAAAACTGGTGAGGTATCACAAAAGTGGGCGCTATAACAAAAGTGGTTGCCACAATCGGCTCCACAAAGCATTGGAGCAACAACTTTTTGAGTGATACTTTGCTTGTAAGAGTAATGCAAAGAGATCGTTGAAGCGACTTTATGATTTGTAAGCTTTTTATGCCCCGCCAATTTGGCCGAGGGGCATTAGGTGTTACTCTTGTCCCTCCGTACGTCTGTCCCGAATATGGTGTCCGGACGACAAAGTCAAGATAAGCTATTGTCATCACGCGTGCGAAAGTCTGTTAGTCTGTGAGTCTGTTCACATTTTCCTTTAGCACGGGCTACACCCCGCAGTTCTTGTCTGATCGTCACGAAATTTCATATGCAGGTTTGGGGTCATGTCTCGATGAGAACGTCCCCTTTTGGTCGCGATCGGTCAACCGGTATGGCTGCCGAGCCCAAAACCCGAAAACCATTAGCACAGTCTACAGGTCGTATTTATGAAGGGATTTCATTGTAACTTGGTAGGATGCCTCTGTATAATGCCTAGATGAGAACGTCCCCTTTTGGACATGATCTATCAACCACGATGGCTGCCCAAGCCAGAAACCCAAAAACTTTTAGCACAGTCTCCAGGTCATGTTTAATATGAAGGGATTTCATTGTAACTTGGTAGGAGGACTCCTTATGATGTTTAGATGAGAATTTCCCCATTTGGGCGTAATTTGCCAACCGTGACGACTGCCCGAGCCCAAAACCCGAAAACATTTAGCTCAGTCTACAGGTCATATTAACTGAGGAATTTCATTGTAACTTGGTGGGTTGACTTCATATAATGTCTAGATGAGAAAGTCCCCTTTTGGACGTGATTGGGCAACTGTGACGACTACAGGGGTCCGAAAACCTTCAGCACAGTCTACAGGTCATATTTATGAAGGGATTTCATTGTAACTTGGTAGGATGACTCCAACTAATGTCTAAATGAGAACGTCCCCTTTTGGACACAATTGGGCAACTGTGACGGCTACAGGGGCCCGAAAACCTTTAGAACAGTCTACAGGTCATATTTATGAAGGGATTTCATTGTAACTTGGAAGGATGACTCCAAATAATGTCTGGATGAGAACGTCCCATTTTGGTCGCGATCATTCAGCCTTTATGGATGTCCGAGCCCAAAGACCTTTAGCATAGTCTATAGGTCGTAGTTATGGAAGGATTTCAGTGCAACTTGTTAGGTTGACTCCATATAATACCTAGATGATGACATCCCCTTTTGGTCGTGATTGGTCAACTGTGATGGCTACAGGTACCCGAAGCCCGAAAATCTTGAGCACATTCTACAGGTCATATTTATGAAGGGAATTCATTGTAACTTTGTAGGATCACTCCAGATGATGCCCAGATGAGAATGTCCCCTTTTGGTTAAGATCATTCAACCATTATGGTTGCCCAAGCCCGAAGCCCGAATACTTTTAGCACAGTCTACAGGTCATATTTATGAAGGGATTTCATTGTAACTTGGTAGGTTTGACTTCATATAATGTCTAAAATGAGTACGTCCCCTTTTGGACACGATTGGGCAACTGTGACGGCTACAGGGGCCCGAAGCCCGAAACCCTTTAGCACAGTCTACAGGTCATATTTATGAAGGGATTTCATTGTAGCTTGGTAGGATGACTCCAAATAATGTCTAGATGGTCGCGATCATTCAGCCTTGATGGCAGCCCGAGCCCAAAAACCTTTAGCATAGTCTATAGGTCGTATTTATGGAAGGATTTCATTGTAACTTGTTAGGTTGACTCCATATAATGCCTAGATGATGACATCCCCTTTTGATCGTGATTGGTCAACTGTGATGGCTACAGGTGCCCGAAGCCCGAAAATCTTGAGCACAGTCTACAGGTCATATTTATGAAGGGATTTCATTGTAACTTGGTAGGATCACTCCCGATGATGTCCATACAGGAATGTCCCCTTTTGGTTGCGATCATTCAACCATGATGGCTGCCCT
The DNA here is from genome assembly GCA_031216915.1 of Pictodentalium vernedei. Taxonomy (NCBI): domain Eukaryota; kingdom Metazoa; phylum Mollusca; class Scaphopoda; order Dentaliida; family Dentaliidae; genus Pictodentalium; species Pictodentalium vernedei. The sequence goes on from CM062292.1 coordinate 470,448,085, forward strand.
AGCCCAAAGCCCGAAAACATTTAGCACAGACTTCAGGTCATATTTATGAAGGGATTTCATTGTAACTTGGTAGGTTGACTTCATATAATGTCTAGATGAGAACAGCCCCTTTTGGACACCATTACGAAACTGTGACGGCTACAGGGGCCAGAAGCCCGAAAACCTTTAGCACAGTCTACAGGTGATATTTATGAAGGGATTTTATTGTACCTTGGTAGGATGACTCCAAATAATGTCTAGATGAGAACATCCCCTTTTGGTCGCGATCATTCAGCCTTGATGGCTGCAGGAGCCCAAAACCTTTAGCATAGTCTATAGGTCATATTTATGGAAGGATTTCTTTGTAACCTGTAAGTTTGACTCCATATAATGCCAAGATGATGACATCCCCTTTTGGTCGTGATTGGTCAAGTGTGACGGTTTCAGGGGCCCGAAGTCCGAAAACCTTGAGCACAGTCTACAGGTCATATTTATGAAGGGATTTCCTTGTAACTTCGTAGGATCACTCCAGATGAGAATGTCCCCTTTTGGTTTCGATCTTTCAACCATGATGGCTGTCCGAGCCCAATGCCCAAAAACCTTTAGCACAGTCTACAGGTCATATTTATGAAGGCATTTCATTGTAACTTTGTAGGTTGGCTTCATATAATGTCTAGATGAGAACATCCCCTTTGGACGCAATTGGGAAACTGAAGGCTGCATGGGCCCGAAGCCCGAAAACTTTTAGCACAGTCTACAGGCCATATGTATGAATGGATTTCAATGTAACTTGACAGGATGACTCGTTTTGGAATAATTTCACTGTAACTGGGTAACTTTCGTTGATATACGTTAACTGTGAGGGCCGCATGTATTAACTGTGAGGTCATATTAACCCACCCTCAGCTCTTTAGTAAAGTGTACACCTCATATTATTTTTTATCAAAAACATAGCATACAGGGAACAGAAATGAACATATTCCCAATTATCACAATTCTTGTCTTATTTCATAATCCTTTCATAAACATTGAACATTATCCTTTTCATCAAACACAACACCCAAGTTAAGCTACAGTGTCACTGACACTTTCATTTTTTTTATTGGGTGCGAAATTGTTTTGTGTATGAAATTACTCTGGTACGATTTACATACACCCTGGTGAAGCTCTCAAAGTCATCAGCAGGCCACTATGGTTGTTGCCCATTACGGAAATAACTGAACTGGGAAGTTGTGATATCTGGATCATCTCATTAACCTTCCGGAAAATTTTCTATTTTACATACCATGACAATAAGATGGTTCTTTCAGAAAAAAATGAATTAAAAAATTTGATTTTTCCTCCCTCAAAAACACAGCTTATGTCCGTCTCATGGTCACGAGCTTGATAGAGTAGATGCAATGAGCGGCCATAAGTAATGATGTGGAAGCAAAAAGTGAAATTGTGATTCTGTAGAATAGCAGGCTCACCTTTGATAAAAAGATAGAAATTACTGGCACCAACATAAATGCTTTATATATACACCATACTCTAGCTATTTATTTATTTATTTATTTATTTATTTATTTATTGGCGTTTAAGGTCACATATTTATGCACAATGGCTAATCATGACCTTGATAGTTTTACGGGTGGAGGAAGCCGGAGTACCCGGAGAGAACCAACGAGCAGCGACGGGCAGTTGCCAGCTCCAAAACATCGTAACTCCGCATTGCAGCACAGGCAGAGTTAGATTGGTTGAAGACATGCGCACCTTCGACGTGCAGTACGCATTAGTGCACGGCGTCATCGTGCCCCCATGTGGACAATCGGGGTCAAGTGCCTTGTCCAAGGACACAACGCGGGAGTCCGAATCGATCGCTTAGATGGTCACCCATCCGAGGACAAACCGGGCTCGACGTTGCTTAACTTCGGTGATCTGCCATACTCTAGCTGGAACTATCTTTATAATGAAAACTTAACTTTTTCAGACCAGTCATTTCATTGGCAGTCAGTTAATTTGGATTAATGTCTTGAAATTGACATCCCAAAATACTGGAAGGGGGGAGGGGGGCAGGGTGATGTCCTATCATCACTGAAGCTGCCCAATTCGTTTCTGGCTAAATCTTCTTTCTGCCTGATAAAATGAGTGAAAAAATTGCAAAAACAATTGCCATCTTTGTGGTGTTAACCCCTTACCCAACGTAGTGACCAAAACCGTTCAGCGCTATTCTCAAAAATCGCCAATTAATTTTCATTATTTTTTCATTTTTTTTTGTCTCAAAACCATAGGTTATGACCTCGTTGGAATGAGCTCGTCGAGCTCGTTCCAATGAGGGGTCATAACCTATGGTTTTGAGACAAAATATGAAAAAACATAATTATTCAAGCATTGTTTTTGCAAGTATCATCTGCTTTTCATGTTATGTAAAGGGTTAACTGTTTTCAAGCTGCCACACATGCGCGGGTTAATATGGAGATCAAATATCCAACAAAGACCTTGTTACTTCCTGAACGATACAAGTGCAGTGGATAAGCAGACGAATTGCCTTTTTGGAAGTGGTGGAGCACGAAGCGACGCATTTCCATTTTCAGACTCAAATTTTATAAATTTACACATGACGTAAGATTTCATTTCCAGTAGAGCTGAAACGGGTAAGGGGTTGTTTGATCGATTAATCACGTGGATTAACCTTGGTTAATCGATTTATCACTTGTCCAAAAAGATATATGAATAACTGCCATACCGATGATGATTTACAGTATGAACCCTTTACCAAACGTAACAAACAAAACCGACTTGGCCCATATACAAAAGTCTCCATTCAAATTCATGTTTTCGATATTTGGATTAAAAATATAGCTTATGACCCCTCACTGGAATGAGGGGACAAAAATTGAAAATTTTTAGTAATTCGTGATTTTATTTTGCAAGTATCTTCTGCTTCCCGCAATGGATAAAGGACCAAGAATGACCATTTCCAGCTACTGATACAGTATGATGATCATGCAAGTAAACAAGTATGTCAGCAAGTAACTAGCATGCTTTACTCTGTCTCAAATAATTGATGTGAGTCAGTGTGACAATGTTTGCCTATTTTGGAGCAAGTTTGTTCCTTTGTTGACCCATATAATACAGTAGTTCAAAAGTAACGGTTAATCGAACAATTACTTTTTGGATCGATCAAGATGTTGATCATTGATAAATCGATAAATCGGTTAACTGTTTCAGCTCTAATTTCCAGCCCCAGCAACATAGCATTATGTTCCTCGTTGGTTTCGGATCGGGTGCATAAAACGACGTCTCGATACGCCCTGGTAACCGCATTTTGCCCCGAAAATTCGGATTCAAACGGGTTCATATATCGTTTATGTCAATTTCTGAACAGTTTTAAGTTTCAAACGATACGCGTACTAACAATAATTAGTTAACGAATGTTATAAACTCACTCTGTGAAGTAATATGCCCGTTTGTGAAGGGGGGGGGGGGGGGGGGGGGCACTAAAAATTTGCAAGACGTGACGTCCTATTTTTTATTCAGCTCCTTTTTACACCCACCCACCCCTACGTGCAAATTTTCTACTACCGTTCTCAGACACCCCCACCCCCACCCCCACTCTCCCATTAAAATCCAAAATAAACTTATAAACTTAGTAGGCACAGCTGTCTTTAGGGGGGGGGGGTGGGGGGGGGGGGTCATAATGTTCTTAAACTGGTATGACCAATTTAAACCTCTGTGGGCTGCTGTGTGCCCCAATCTACAAATGGCAAGCTGTTCATTATCAGGCTTGGCCAGAGCAGGTGTACATTTTCGGGAACAAATTTTCATTTGAATTGTTCTGTCAGTATTCTCAGGTGTTTGCTACTTTCCTCTTCTATCCATACAAATTCTATTAATAAATAAATAACTTGGGTTGAATTTAGTGCATCGGAGAGAATTTTCCCAAAATATTGTCTGCACATTTTCTACATTTCGAAAAAGACACCCACCCCCTACTAACGTGTGAAATTTTCCCAGATAAAGCCCAATATTCTTACATATAAAGCCTCCTGATGTTGTATTTATGTTAAAAGTGTGATGTACAACATCATCTTTAAGGTTTGAAACACAAATGATGGTTTATATTAGCTGATATATTGATATATTTTTTAAAAATTCAAAAAATTGCTCACGTTGGAAATGCACATTTTTGGCGCACTCAAGAGACCCACCCACGTCACGTCTCGCAAATTTTTGGTGCCCCCCCCCCCCCCCCCCCCCCCCCCCCCCCCGGTTTGTGGAGCACTTTCTGATCTATCACTGTCCGGCCAGTTGTTGCAATCCCAGTAATGTTTTCTAAACGTGCGGTGTTGGCTTCTTTGCTTCGCACACATCGAGTCTGGACTTTGACCAGTATGAGTCAATGCCAGGGAAGGGGGTGTCTCTGGGGGAATTATACCGGGAAAGCGGGAGGTAATACACTGGGGAAGGGGTACTTTCAGGGGATCTATGTGGCAATTATCTCGAGAGGGAATTCTCCGGGATATGTAGTATCCCAGGGGTTTTCTCCGGGAAAACTCGCTTTGGACTATCAGTACTTCAGATCATTTGAAGCTTCAACATTATTTTACGTAGGCGACACTATTGGCCTTTTTATGCTCCGTGCTATCTGAGTACATAATCCCACAATCAAAAAATGTACCTTGAGAACCATAAAACGTGAAAAACTTGGTACCAACGCGCGCCTACGCGTATCGTTTGAAACTTAAAACTGTTCGGAAATGTATAAAAACGACACCTGAAGCCGAATTGTCTGGGCAAAAAGCGGTTTCCTAATGGCTAATCATGACCGTGGGAGTTTTACGGGTGGAGGAAGCCGGAGTACCCGGAGAGAACCACCGAGCAACGACGAGTAGCTGCCAGCTCCCCAACATCGTAACTCCGCACTGCAGCACAGGCAGAGTTAGATTGGTTGAAGACATGCGTACCATCGACGTGCAGTACGCCTTAGTACACGGCGTCACCGTGCCCCCGTGCGGGCAATGGAGATGAAGTGTCTTGCCCAAGGACACAACGCGGTTGCCGCAGGTGGGATTCGAACCGAGGACCTCTCGGCTTGCAGCCTGCACCTCTACCTACTGAGCCACCGCGCTAGAAATATAAATCAGTGAGATCGTGGCTTGGTCATCTGTACACATAGAATCCTAGCCGCTGCAGGGGTGAAGATGGAAGACAAAATTTGAAGAAAGTTGCTCCCCTCGTTGGAATAATCTATGTACCTGAACTTAATTAAGCACACCCTGTTTTTTTTTCGCAGTGGTGTTAATAGAAACTATCATTGTTTTCATGCTATCTTTCAGATGGCCAAAAATGATTATTTGCGGAAAGAATGGTCTACTGACAAATGAAAGACAACACAATGATAAAAATATGGAGTAATTTAATGGCGCTAATTACACATATCTGTCACTGATGTTTTTGATGGAAAACTGTTCTGTCGACAAGTAAGGTTCTGGAACGGTCCATGATGAAACAATACCGGTAATTACTGACAGAAAATGTAACTCGTGATCTCCTGAACACAGCAGCAGTGTCTGACGTCAGTAACGAGTGTATCCACCATGTGCCCGGATGACAGCTTAAACCCTCCTCCTAACGCTACCAGTTAGTCTTCTGATACGGTCCACAGGCAACTGCTGTCATTCCTCATGCAATGAGCTTCCAAATCGGCCAAAATCTGTACAAACTGATCCCTTGCTTGCACACGACGCCCAAGAAAGTCCCAGATGTGTTCTAAGGGATTCAAATTGGGGCTTTTTGCAGGCCAAGGTAATGTTGTAATAGCGTTGTTCTGAAGGAATGCCCTCACAGCATGGGAACGATGTGACCTCGCATTGTCGTCCATGAATACAGGACGAGTACCCAACGGGTGCTTGTCAAAATGAGGCACGACAACCGGATTGAGAATGTCCTGGATGTACTGATGACCACTGAGATTCCCACGTACAATCCCCATATCAAGTTTACAATCATGAAAGAGGCATCCACGAATCATTACTGATACTCCTCCATAGTAGGTATAATGTTCATGGGCACATAAGCAGTATTGCTATGCCTCCTCACTCTCTTGCGACCATCTGTGACGTGAAGCAGGAACCTACTCTCAACTGACAATGGACCCTCCTTCACGTCCTGAGATTCCAATGTTGTCGTGCCATACACCACTCTAAACGTCATCTTTGATGCTGATCGGACGGTGCTGGACGCTGGATGACCTTTCTGGACCTCATAACCAGTGCTTTGAGACGGTTTCGGGCAATTCTATTACACAAACGCTTGTTGGGGAGCCAAAGGCGTTTCAAAACCCCACTTGAAGCAAAGGGTTCACGCCTAACGAGGCGGGTAACACTCCGATCCTCCCGATGAGAGGTCTTTTGGGGTTGACCAGGACTTGGTCGGTTCTTAACATCGTTGGTTTGTTGATGTTTTCGGACAAATCTGCTGATGACAGAATGACTATAGCCAAATTGCCTTCCAATAACTCTGAATGACATGCCTGTTACAAATCACGTTGGATGAGATTGAGCTAGATAGTCGATTTAACTTTGCCTCCAATTTTTATAAAAATGTCGAGGATGATACACACAACAACACCCCGTCTCCATTTGTAGAAACAAATCATAGTTGTAAGTACTATAATCCGGAACACATGAAAGATCTTGTCTCGAACATAGACTCCCAATTATTTTCGCTTTTTCACATGAACTGTCGTAGTCTGACTGCAAATTGGGATGACTTTCAGTTTGATTTGTGATATCCAGCCCGACAATAACACACTCGATGTTCTTGGCCTGACCGAAGTCTTTAGCACATGCAAAAACATAGCTTTTGGACTAGAAGGTTATCATCCACTAATTAGTCGTTTGCGACCACCAAACGATGATGGCAGGGGAGGGGTAGGTGTGTTTATTAAAGATTCGATAACCTATAGAGTCCGAGAAGATTTATCGGTATTTATCCCGCATGTCTTCGAATCAGTTTTTATTGAATTAACTTCTAAACATAAGTGTATAACAGGAATTATATATAGGCCAAATTCTGCCCCAAAAGCCGATCTGGACATATTTATTAATACACTATTCGAGCTCATTGAAACAATAAAGACACAACATAAAAATATATACTTAATGGGGGATTTCAACATTGATTTACTGGGATTTAATAAACATGAAAAAACCAACTTACTTGTTGATACTATGTTTAGTGAAGGATTCATGCCCGTCGTCACGAGGCCAACGCGAGTGACCGACACTACGGCAACCCTTATTGACCATATCTATTGTAATAATACAGAAGGGGCTTCAGGTGGAATTGTCACAACCGATGTAAGTGACCATTTTGCTACGTTTTATATGCGTCCCCACTCGCGGTTGAAAAGTAATATTGCACCTATTTCAATACGAACATTCAAAAAAGAAAGCACAGATCACTTTAACCCTTTACCCAACGTAACGGCCAAAACCGGCCAGCGCTATTCTCAAAAATCGCCAATTAATTTTCACTATTTTTTTCATTTTTTGTCTCAAAAACATAGGTTATGACCCCTCGTTGGAACGAGCTCGTCGAGCTCGTTCCAACGAGGGGTCATAACCTATGTTTTTGAGACAAAAAATGAAAAAAATTAGTTATTCAAGAATTTTTTTTGCAAGTGTCGTCTGCTTTTCACGTTAGGTAAAGGGTTAAAAACCTACTCAGTAATTCTGACTTCTCGAATGTGTTATCAGCAACCTGTCCAATTGAAGCTTACAATCATTTTCTGGAAATATTTGACGATGGTTTCAATAAAGCGTTCCCATTGCAAAAAGTGAAAAAGTCTAAAAAAAAAACATCAAACGTGCACCATGGATGACAAATGGGCTTTTGTGTTCATCGAAGGTCAAAAAGAAACTATTTGCCAAAAAACATAGGAACTCCACAGCCGAGAATATAGCTGAATATAAACGTTATTGTACAGCATTCAGTCGCTTGAAGCGCGTTACAAAAGCTAATTATTATAACACAATGCTATTGGAAAATAAAAATAACATAAAAAACCTGTGATATCTTACACAAAGCTATCAATAAAAGTGGCCGTACGACTATAATACCGTCACATTTCGTCGAAGGCCAGCGTGAATACACGGATCCCAGAGAAATCGCCAATAAATTCAACTCCTTTTTTGCAAACGTGGGTAAAAACATAAACTTGAACTCGGCCCACACAGACCACCATTTCTCTAACTACTTACTTAACCCAAGCTCCCAATCATTCTTTGTAGTCCCAGCTTGCGAGGCGGAACTAATTTCCTGCGCCAGAGGGCTGAAGTCAAAACATTGCAAAGACTACCACGGTATTTCAACAAAACTTATGAAAGACGTAATAACAGAAATCTCCCTACCAATGACACGCATAATAAACTTATCGTTTACAAATGGTATCGTACCACCTAAAATGAAAATTGCCAAAGTCATTCCCCTATTCAAAGCAGGTGAAAAAGAAAAGTTCAATAACTGCCGCCCTGTAAGTATATTGCCCGTGTTTTCTAAACTATTAGAGAAACTGATGTATAACCGAGTCTCATCCTTTCTTAATACTAATGGATTCCTATATAATTACCAGTTTGGCTTCAGGAAAAAAACATAGTACAGTACATCCAATTTTACACCTTCTTAAGACTGTCGCAGCCGAGAACGATAAACAGTCAAAAGATTGCACATTGGCCGTCTTCTTTGACTTGTCCAAAGCTTTTGATACAATCGATCATGGAACATTATTAAGCAAGCTGGAACACTATGGTATCCGGGGTATTGCACATTCATGGTTTCAGGACTATCTTAGAAATAGAAAACAGTTTGTACAGTACTCGGATAATATGTCAAATTATGAAAATATTGTCACGGGGGTACCACAGGGCTCAATACTAGGCCCCCTCCTCTTCTTTATCTACATAAATGACATAAGTAACTCTTGTCTTCTCAGAATCCTTTCCTTCGCAGACGACACGACAGCACATGCTTCTAACAGTAATTCAGATATTTTAACTGACCATGTAAACTCAGAAATTCAAAAACTGAATGAGTGGTGTTCTGCAAATAAATTATCCCTAAATGCTGCAAAAACCAACTTTATGTTCGAACACCCACCCGGAGATTCTCACACTTCAAAAAATAAAAGAATAACTATTAACAATACCCCAATCAACGCTATTGGGAATGAATTAGATTTTAATTACGTTAAGTTTTTTGGGATTAGGATGGATGAAAACCTTACTTTCAAACACCACGTTCAAGATGTATGCTGCAAAATATCTAGAGCACTTTTATAATGAATCGAGCTAAAAGATACCTCCCCCTCAAATCACTAAAACGCTCTCCTTTTCGCTGGTCCAGTCACGTTTACTATATGCCATACAGGTATGAGGGCATGTACCCTCAACAAGAAGAATCCTCACTTTGCAAAAAAAGGTAATGCGAATTATAAGCAATAAAAAATTCAATTCAGATACCGATCCCCTGTTCAAATTCCATGGAATATTAAAATTCCCGGACCTATATAAATTGCATATTCTTTTGTTTATGTATGACTGGACCAACAACAACTTACCAGAAAGTTTCAAAAACTGTTACACAACATATAAGAATCCGTCTGGGATGGCCACCAGGCAATGCGGACAACTGTACACGTTAAAACCCCGAACAAACTTCACAGCCGTGTTACCGTTACATACGTTTCCGAGGGCTTGGAATAATGTTGAACAAACAGACCAAAACGTTACTAGACCTGCATTCAAAAAACGTATAAGGGAAAATTTTCTTAATGGTTATTCGTCCCTAATCTCCTGCGGAAACAGACAGTGCCCCGACTGCATAATACTGCATAATAGTGCATAAAAATAAATAAAGCGTGTTTTTTTTTTAAAATAATTTTACTACACTAAGAGATGACATTTCCAACTGAAAAAGAAACTACATGCGGTCAATCTAAACATTTTACAGTGAGGATTATTGGGTGGTAAATTCAAAATTATATTCAGAGCTATTGATAAAAAAACTGGGTTTGTTACCTGTCGATCACAAGCTCGTATCTCATCATACCTTAACATGGAGGGATTATTATTATTATTATTATTATTATTATTATTATTATTATTATTATAATCCCACAAACACAAATGTCAGAAGTGGCTGAAAGTTAAATACTGTTGTGCTACCAAGCATTGGCTTGTATTTATTTTGCTATTTTCGTTGATGTGTTCTTTTATTTTTTTTCCAACGGGATTGGCTAGAAGAGAGCTATTTAAGTTATGCCAGTTCCGAGCAGTATCTAAATTAACATGTGTATTATTATTATCTAAAAGTTTTTGTTGTTATTCGCTCATATGTACAAACTGTTATTTGTCTATGCCCATGTAGATGCTGCTAAATAAAGACAATTCAATTCAAATTCAATTCAACGATTTGCCATCTTAGTGCCTCCAACAGTCTCCTCCTTGCCATGTCAGCATTTATTGATAAAAGAAGTGACAAATTTTCTTGTTTTATACCCAGATATTGCATGTGGATGACATTCGTGGGAAGTATGCTTCACGTGGACGAGGTGATGTGTTTGGAGTACACTATCAACCAGAAACATCATGTTTCAGTAACAGTCATCGCCATGCGCGCCACTATTATGTATAAATATGTCTACCTCCTTCATCCCTCATCGGGGGCCTCCTTATCAGCTCCAACAACGTTTATCCTCCAGTGCACGCATGCACGCATTCCCTGTCTTCTCAAATGACAAGAAGTTGGTATTGACGTCTGTGACAAAGAAATCATAAAAAATTGATCAAGCCGTAAGTGAAATGAAAGAAAACAAGCCATTTAGGGTGGGGTCTGTTCTGTTCACCACTAAGCTTCAGCATAATTGTAACGAAGAGATAATATTCTTATTCGTCTCTTGAAGATATGTGTTTGAAAAGAGGGGATACAGTTGGTGAGATAAAAATCAAAATTGCCAGACCTTTGTTTCCAAATCAATACTGGATGAAGACAACACCAAATCTTCATTTTTCATTCTGCTGACATTCACAAAACAGACACTTTCTTGACATTCACGCTCCATTCAAAGAAACGGAAGGAGTCGATATCGTAACCATCTGCAGAGAAGGAGGGGGTAAGGGTCGGGTAATGGGCATGGGAGGGAGGTGTACTAGTAAATGCATACAACCGTGCATGAACGAACATAACACTTTTGAAACTTGACTAGAAATAGGCCAACAAAAGTACTCCCCGCGATTTTTTTTTTGTGGACAGGGCGTGTGTATGTGATTGTATGTATGTGGTGAACGCAATTTATTTCTGTCGAGTTATTTATTCTATTCTATCCTAATAAATGATTTCACCCGAATGATATATTAAAACAAGATACTTTTGTGTGCAGAACTTATTTCTTTTGTAAAATGGCCTAAATTTTTTTCACCTTTTTTACGGATGTTGAAGGGGTACCATCGACAAAAAATGAAGAAAATTTGATTTCCAGTTGACTAAACCATTACATTCTACATGTAAACTTTTGCATTGCTCACGATTTCATTCGGACGAAATCTGTTGTACTGAATTGATAAAGGAACTTAAATGTTGCTATATGTATAAAGAGAGCACCTCCTGTAGGTTGTCGTAAAAAGTTGTGTATAACGTGAGGACAAAGGAGCCTCCAAAACCAAATCTGGGAAAAGAAATGGTAGCTGCATTGAGTTGTTCAGTAAAAGACTCGACCCTTGCAAAGAAGCTAGTCTTTTCGGTTTGAAATAAGACGGAAGTTGAAACATGAAAACGAAATGCTCAGTAACTCCATCTTTTAAACCTAACAAGGCTTTTTAGTACGACCAATCGTACAATGTGAGGGCCATCATTACCAAGGATTGTGTAAAACAAACACGCTCAAACTACAGCGATTTAAAACCATGTTGCGTTGCAGGCATTATTTCATACATATATCTTTCGACTCCATAAATCATCAAATATCGAAATGAGCGTAACGAGCTCTAAAACATTGCAGAGAAATCCATAAAACACTGCAAGCTAGCCATCCTGTCTCGGTGCTGAATATCCATCGAACGCCCAACAAAATGTCGAATCTAAAACCTAACATTGAAATGAAACGGTTTGCCTCTAAAATATAGACTCGTTTTGAATGAGAAACAAACCAAAATTGATGCCAGACGTGATAAAACTACGGTGAAAATGGAGGTCATGGCGTTGCCTAGTGACGCCCAAAGGGCTCTGTTACTAATTTGCGAACCCACTAAGTATTTGTGGCTCTGTCGCAGACGCCTCCCCCCACCCCGACCGGACACATACCTACTGTGGGCCTCTGAGCTACACACCCAATCAAAAAAAGTTTCAGATAAAGCCTCAACTGGCAATTGAAAACGAAACGAACTGTTTAAAATCTAAAGCGTTAAACTGAAATGGAACTCTGCCACCACCCCATTTGAAAACAAGCCCTTCGTATCTGACAGACACGAAAACATGATAAATCCTGAGAGAAATATGACACATTTTGAAAGGTAGTTTATCGTAATTGGAAAAGATGAAAATAATCAAATGCCTCAAAGTTTTGCAAAAATGGGGACCTGAGGCGCTGAAGCTTTGTGGAATGCTGTGACAAAGCTTGGGAGAAAAAGGGATCCATGGCGCTTTATGGTGGTAACGACGGACCTTTATGCTCGGGGTATAAGCTATCCAGAAATAGTTGTGGCATCAGATGTAACAGTACTACATATTTTCCCGTACACGACCATTATGACGTTTGTGTGAAAAAAAATTATCATCGCATCATTATAATTTGGGCATTCAAATGTCTGCATCAAATATAGCCCTTCAGACAACTTCTTCTGTCCTCGGAACTGGGAGGAAAAATAAGAGAAAAAATTTGAGAGGAAGAAAACTACCGGACGCGGACCCATTTTCTTCTGCGAATTCCCATAAAAAACACACACCAATAGTTAATTGTATTTTTATTCCACAAAATTAATCAAATCACCCTTCTTGTTTCTCTGGAATATTCAACAATGATGCAAGAAATCAATACAACGCTTGAAATGTTTTTTAAAAATAATATATTTTTCTCAAGGCTACTAAGTTTCGGAGATTGCATCATTTCCGAGTGCAACTATTCAATGGCGGGTAACCCCATTTCAAATATTTAGTACCGTCTCCACAACCATCACGACTTCCCGCGATAAACCACCAGCTAATAATCCCCTCAGAAAACGGCCAGTAGCAGAAGACGATCTGACGGTCAACTGTTTTATAGTGGGTAGGTGCGGATTGTCATTCTGAATTCCTTACTAAGGGGTGAACGCAAACATAACAGATTTTTAGGGGGAGGTGTAAACATGATCTGTCTCGACTGTGATGACTCAAATATTTCATATACATAATAAATTAACTCATGCTTCCGTTAAAGGCATGCCTTGGTGGTGTGATTGGAATAATAGGCAGTCGGTATTATATTTGGGAAAATTTCGTTGACATTTATTTCTGGATATATAATGTAGAATATATACATGTAGTACTCGTGACGCAACATCTCATCTAATTAACACAGCACACCGTGCCGACTGTACTCTGTATTGCTCATACTGGACACGGAACAGTCCCAGTACCAAATTCAGCCTTTTAAAAAGGTACGTGACTGCCAGCAAGAAATTATTGATATCTTAGTCTGCAAACCCTGAGGAAAATATCCCGATTGAAAAAAGTATTGGAGTGAGAGCCACAATACCACAAACTCCTTTTATCGGCGACTCTGTCCTTAGGGTAGACCCGACGACAAACCGCACAGTGCCCGATATCTCTTGACAGCCTGGTGGACGACGCTCGGGTTTCAAAAACCACTCCCACACGTTGATGGATTCATTCCATTTTATATCTGCTATGGAGATATTACGGAGCTGTCCCCAAACCTGCGTTACAATTTGAGTTCTCTACTAGGATATTTGTTTTATAAATGTGTGCGCGTGGGTGGGGATGAAGTGGGGTTACGTTACTGCCTCAATCCAGTTCAAATACCTCCGCTTAGCGTAAAATATTGCTGTCGGTCGAGCCATTATACCCGTTTTATGGTATAGGAACATCCTTTAACTCAAAATACATAGAATATTTATAAAGTTTAGAGTGATCGTACGCGCTTATTTGTTTATAATTGGAGTTTAATGACACTGTCAACAAACAGGATCATATCATTTCAAATGAAAGAAGCCGGGATATATACACAGAGAACCATGCATCAGCGGCCAGTAACTGCTTGACTTTCCAACATTCTAAACCTGCACGAACGGGATTATCAACGGTTGAAAGCAAGTGTACCATCAGCATGCTACACACCTTTGCACACTGCGTCACTGTGTTTCTACCTGGCACTTGGAATTAAGGGCATGACAAGGGCACAACGCGGATGGAATGCGCGGTTCTGTGATAAAGCAATGTCATTAAATTTTCTTCTTCAATTACTCACATGTTTATTAAGTACACAATTGAATATTCAGAATGTATGGTGGTGAAAATGCACAAGGCGTTGATAGACCCGGAACAATCCAAGTACCAAATCAGATTTTTTATCTTCTAGATCTTCCTGTCTGGGCATCATCACGTTATTTGACTTTTTTAATTTCTGCAACAGAACAGTCCACCTAAATATTCAAAATATAAAAATTGTAGGTCTTGTTTTGGGCAATGGGTTGTTTTCCAGCATTTGTGTTTGAATATAGGGATTGTGGATTATCCTAACATATGAGAGGCTTATTTGCGAGGATATACACAATATATGAAGATAACATAAAAAACAAAGCTAAAAATATATATGTTTGATGAACAACAAAAAGTAAACGGCAGAGGATTTCGAACCCAGAACTCAAAGATTGCGAAGTTTTATGAAGTGAACAGAACGCTTTATCCAACTGAGCCACTACTCTGGTCATTCGAATTTGACAAAATAAATGTAGAAAAAAATCAAGATTTTTTTATCACCTCAATCTTCCTGTCGGTAGAGGAGATAATAATCCTAATATTTGAAAGCTAATTTAAGAGCTTTTCGGGAGATTTGCGGGAAAAATGCCAGTTTAATTTTAATCAAGAGCCTCATCGACATAAAAATATTGCATAAACTAAAAGTTACGCAAACGCAGTAATATCGCAGACGATTTTTTTCGACCTGTTCACTTAGCCATTCCGGCTCAACACTTTCATTAGATTTACAAAGTTGCTATAAATAGTAACAATTTAATGGTGATTGGTTCTCATTGAGTTACGAAAAGTGATCGCCCAGTGCAAAACTTTAAACACAAATATCTCAAAAACGAATGAACGAAGTATGACAATTTTCTGAAACCAAACCCAGTACAAGCTGATTGAGAAAAGGGCATGTTTTTATTCCCGAAAGGCATCCTTATTAAAAAGCCCAATATCGAAAAATTGTGAATTTTTATCTAATGCTCTCTCATTTTTTAGCCCTGTCCATATCCTTATCCAATCTCTCAAACCATTCTGAATCTGGTTCTCAATTTTTCTGGAGTAAAGAATCCCATATACATCACACACATTGGCCATTCTGGTATCGCGAGAGCACCCCGATATATGGAACACACCCTTTAGTAATAAAGCATAGTCAAAGTTCTATAAACACTGCATTGACCCATGACACGAGGTAAACCTGGTTGCCGAAAGTGTCGACAACCCCCGATTATATATCACTGACCCAATCACTATCTGTACTTTGGTTTAATGTCAGTACGAGTATATAGGTCTCAATCATGACCAGAGCAAGAAATCACCCCCACCCCAAAGTAATGTCGTATACAATAGGGCCTGTGCTGCCCACTACAGAGGGGTAACACGCCAGGTGTTTGATAATGGGCGCTATTATACCACCAAAGCAGAACTTGCCCACTGAATTGTTCGAGAACTACAAAATTTGTACAACCCCCCCCCCCCCCCCCCCCCCCCCATGACACTCGCTAAAACACACTCATGAGAATTCTGATATACATACACGAATAACAGCAGTGAAAAATGCTTTTCTTGGACGCTAGCATATATGTGTGTCTTGAAGGGTGAAATATGTTGAAGAAACGAAACATAAATCAACAGCTCCCCCGATGAAAGGCACCAATCATTAGTGTGCGATTTGTGATGTAAAACCAAAAAATCTGTGCTCTCCTAACTCGAAATCGTTTCTGAAAAAATGGCTTTTTTGCAAAACGTGGTAACATTAACTCTTCAGACAACTTCTTCTGTCCTCGGAACTGGGAGGACAAATAAGAGAGAAAATTTGAGAGGAAGAAAACTACCGGACGCGGGCCCATTTTCTTCGGCGAATTCCCATAAAAAAAACACCAATAGTTAATTGTATTTTTATTCCACAAAATTAATCAAATCACCCTTCTTGTTTCTCTGGAATATTCAACAATGATGCAAGAAATCAATACAACGCTTCAAATGTTTTTTAAAAATAATATATTTTTCTCAAGGCTACTAAGTTTCGGAGATTGCATCATTTTCGAGTGCAACTATTCAATGGCGGGTAACCCCATTTCAAATATTTAGTACTGTCTCCATACAGGTCTCCACAACCATCACGACTTCCCGCGATAATCCACCAGATAATAATCCCCTCAGAAAACGGCCAGTAGCAGAAGACGATCTGACGGTCAACTGTTTTATAGTGGGTAGGTGTGGATTGTCATTCTGAATTCCTTACTAAGGGGTGAACGCGAACATAACAGATTTTTAGGGGGAGGTGTAAACATGATTTGCCTCGACTGTGATGACTCAAATATTTCATATACATAATAAATTAACTCATGCTTCCGTTAAAGGCATGCCTTGGTGGTGTGATTGGAATAATAGACAGTCGGTATTATATTTGGGAAAATTTCGTTGACATTTATTTCTGGATATATAGTATAGAATATATACATGTAGTACTCGTGACGCAACATCTCATCTAATTAACACAGCACACCATACCGCCTGTACTCTGAATTGGTCATACTGAACACGGAACAGTCCCAGTACCAAATTTAGCCTTTTAAAAAGGTACGTGACTACTAGCAAGAAATTATTGATATCTTAGTCTACAACCCTGAGGAAAATATCCCGATTGAAAAAAGTGTTGGGAGTGAGTGCCACAATACCACAAACTCCTTTTATCGGCGACTCTGTCCTTAGGGTAGACCCGACGACAAACCGCACAGTGCCCGATATCTCTTGACAGCCTGGTGGACGACGCTCGGGTTTCAAAAACCATTCGCACACATTGATCGATTCATTCCATTTTATATCTGCTATGGAGATATTGCGAACTGTCAAACCTGCGTTACAATTTGAGTTCTCTACTAGGATATTTGTTTTATAAAAAGTGTGCGCGTGGGTGGGGATGAAGTGGGGTTACGCTACTGCCTCAATCCAGTTCAAATACTTCTGCTTAGCGTAAAATATTGTTGTCGGTCGAGCCATTATACCCGTTTTATGGTATAGGAACATCCATTAACTCAAAATACATAGAATATTTATAAAGTTTAGAGTGATCGTACACGCTTATTTGTTTATAATTGGAGTTTAATGACACTTCAACAACCAGGATCATATCATTTCAAATGAAAGAAGCCAGGATATATCCACAGAGAACCATGGATCAGCGGCCAGTAACTGCTTGACGTTCCAACAATCTAAACCTGCACGAACGGGATTATCAACGGTTGAAAGCAAGTGTACCATCAACATGCTACACACCTTTGCACACTGCGTCACTGTGTTTCTACCTGGCACTTGGGATTAAGGGCATGACAGGGACACAACGCGGTTGGAATGCGCGGTTCTGTCATAAAGCAATGTCATTAAATTTTCTTCTTCAATTCCTCACATGTTTATTAAGTACACAATTGAATATTCAGAATGTATGGTGGAGAAAATGCACAAGGCGTTGATAGACCCGGAACAATCCAAGTACCAAATGAGATTTTTTATCATCTCGATCTTCCTGTCTGGGCATCATCACGTTTTTTGCTTTTTTAATTTCTGCAACAGAACAGTCCACCTAAATATTCAAAATACAAAAATTGTAGGTCTTGTTTTGGGCAATTGGTTGTTTTCCAACATTTGTGTTTGAATATAGGGATTGTGGAGTATCCTAACATGTGAGAGGCTTATTTGCGAGGATATACACAATATATGAAGATAACATAAAAAACAAAGCGAAAAATATATATGTTTGATGAACAACAAAAAGTAAACGGCAGTGGATTTCGAACCCAGAACTCAAAGATTGCGAAGTTTTATGAAGTGAACCGAACGCTTTATCCAACTGAGCCACTACTCTGGTCATTCGAATTGGACAAAATAAAAGTAGAAAAAAATCTAGATTTTTTTATCACCTCAATCTTCCTGTCGGTTGAGGAGATAATAATCCTAATATTTGAATGCTAATTTAAGAGCTTTTCAGGAGATTTGCGGGGAAAATACCAGTTTAATTTTAATCAAGAGCCACATCGACATCAAAATATTACATAAACTAAAAGTTAAGCAAATGTAATAATATTGCAGACGATTTTTTTCGACCTGTTCACTTAGCCATTTCGGCTCAGCACTTTCATCAGATATACAAAGTTGCTATAAATAGTAACAATTTAATGGTGATTTGTTCTCATTGAGTTACGAAAAGTGATCGCCCAGTGCAAAACTTTAAACACAAATATCTCAAAAACGAATGAACGAAGTATGACAATTTTCTGAAACCAAACCCAGTACAAGCTGATTGAGAAAAGGGCATGTTTTTATTCCCGAAAGGCATCCTTATTAAAAAGCCCAATATCGAAAAATTGTGAATTTTTATCTAATGCTCTCTCATTTTTTAGCCCTGTCCATATCCTTATCCAATCTCTCAAACCATTCTGAATCTGGTTCTCAATTTTTCTGGAGTAAAGAATCCCCTATACATCACACACATTGGCCATTCTGGTATCGCGAGAGCACCCCGATATATGGAACACACCCTTTAGTAATAAAGCATAGTCAAAGTTCTATAAACACTGCATTGACCCATGACACGAGGTAAACCTGGTTGCCGAAAGTGTCGACAACCCCCGATTATATATCACTGACCCAATCACTATCTGTACTTTGGTTTAATGTCAGTACGAGTATATAGGTCTCAATCATGACCAGAGCAAGAAATCACCCCCACCCCCACCCCAAAGTAATGTCGTATACAATAGGGCCTGTGCTGCCCACTACAGAGGGGTAACACGCCAGGTGTTTGATAATGGGCGCTATTATACCACCAAAGCAGAACTTGCCCACTGAATTGTTCGAGAACTACAAAATTTGTACACCCCCCCCCCCCCCCCCCTCCATGACACTCGCTAAAACACACTCATGAGAATTCTGATATACATACACGAATAACAGCAGTGAAAAATGCTTTTCTTGGACGCTAGCATATATGTGTGTCTTGAAGGGTGAAATATGTTGAAGAAACGAAACATAAATCAACAGCTCCCCCGATGAAAGGCACCAATCATTAGTGTGCGATCTGTGATGTAAAACCAAAAAATCTGTGCTCTCTTAACTCGAATTCGTTTCTGAAAAAATGGCTTTTTTGCAAAACGTGGTAACATTAACTCTTCAGACAACTTCTTCTGTCCTCGGAACTGGGAGGACAAATAAGAGAGAAAATTTGAGAGGAAGAAAACTACCGGACGCGGGCCCATTTTCTTCGGCGAATTCCCGTAAAAAAACACCAATAGTTAATTGTATTTTTATTCCACAAAATTAATCAAATCACCCTTCTTGATTCTCTGGAATATTCAACAATGATGCAAGAAATCAAAACAACGCTTCAAATGTTTTTTAAAAATAATATATTTTTCTCAAGGCTACTAAGTTTCGGAGATTGCATCATTTTCGAGTGCAACTATTCAATGGCGGGTAACCCCATTTCAAATATTTAGTACTGTCTCCATACACATCTCCACAACCATCACGACTTCCCGCGATAATCCACCAGCTAATAATCCCCTCAGAAAACGGCCAGTAGCAGAAGACGATCTGACGGTCAACTGTTTTATAGTGGGTAGGTGTGGATTGTCATTCTGAATTCCTTACTAAGGGGTGAACGCGAACATAACAGATTTTTAGGGGGAGGTGTAAACATGATTTGTCTCGACTGTGATGACTCAAATATTTCATATACATAATAAATTAACTCATGCTTCTGTTAAAGGCATGCCTTGGTGGTGTGATTGGAATAATAGACAGTCGGTATTATATTTGGGAAAATTTCGTTGACATTTATTTCTGGATATATAATATAGAATATATACATGTAGTACTCGTGACGCAACATCTCATCTAATTAACACAGCACACCATACCGCCTGCACTCTAAATTGGTCATACTGAACACGGAACAGTCCCAGTACCAAATTTAGCCTTTTAAAAAGGTACGTGACTACTAGCAACAAATTATTGATATCTTTGTCTGCAACCCTGAGGAAAATATCCCGATTGAAAAAAGTATTGGGAGTGAGTGCCACAATACCACAAACTCCTTTTATCGGCGACTCTGTCCTTAGGGTAGACCCGACGACAAACCGCACAGTGCCCGATATCTCTTGACAGCCGGGTGGACGACGCTCGGGTTTCAAAAACCACTCCCACACGTTGATGGATTCATTCCATTTTATATCTGCTATGGAGATATTACGGAGCTGTCCCCAAACCTGCGTTACAATTTGAGTTCTCTACTAGGATATTTGTTTTATAAAAAGTGTGCGCGTGGGTGGGGATGGAGTGGGGTTACGCTACTACCTCAATCCAGTTCAAATACTTCTGCTTAGCGTAAAATATTGTTGTCGGTCGAGCCATTATACCCGTTTTATGGTATAGGAACATCCATTAACTCAAAATACATAGAATATTTATAAAGTTTAGAGTGATCGTACACGCTTATTTGTTTATAATTGGAGTTTAATGACACTTCAACAACCAGGATCATATCATTTCAAATGAAAGAAGCCAGGATATATCCACAGAGAACCATGACAGGGACACAACGCGGATGGAATGCGCGGTTCTGTCATAAAGCAATGTCATTAAATTTTCTTCTTCAATTCCTCACATGTTTATTAAGTACACAATTGAATATTCAGAATGTATGGTGGAGAAAATGCACAACGCGTTGATAGACCCGGAACAATCCAAGTACCAAATGAGATTTTTTATCATCTCGATCTTCCTGTCTGGGCATCATCACGTTTTTTGCTTTTTTAATTTCTGCAACAGAACAGTCCACCTAAATATTCAAAATACAAAAATTGTAGGTCTTGTTTTGGGCAATTGGTTGTTTTCCAACATTTGTGTTTGAATATAGGGATTGTGGAGTATCCTAACATGTGAGAGGCTTATTTGCGAGGATATACACAATATATGAAGATAACATAAAAAACAAAGCGAAAAATATATATGTTTGATGAACAACAAAAAGTAAACGGCAGTGGATTTCGAACCCAGAACTCAAAGATTGCGAAGTTTTATGAAGTGAACAGAACGCTTTATCCAACTGAGCCACTACTCTGGTCATTCAAATTGGACAAAATAAAAGTAGAAAAAAATCAAGATTTTTTTATCACCTCAATCTTCCTGTCGGTTGAGGAGATAATAATCCTAATATTTGAATGCTAATTTAAGAGCTTTTCAGGAGATTTGCGGGGAAAATACCAGTTTAATTGAAATCAAGAGCCACATCGACATCAAAATATTACATAAACTAAAAGTTAAGCAAATGTAATAATATTGCAGACGATTTTTTTCGACCTGTTCACTTAGCCATTCCGGCTCAACACTTTCATCAGATATACAAAGTTGCTATAAATAGTAACAATTTAATGGTGATTGGTTTTCATTGAGTTACGAAAAGTGATCGCCCAGTGCAAAACTTTAAACACAAATATCTCAAAAACGAATGAACGAAGTATGACAATTTTCTGAAACCAAACCCAGTACAAGCTGATTGAGAAAAGGGCATGTTTTTATTCCCGAAAGGCATCCTTATTAAAAAGCCCAATATTGAAAAATTGTGAATTTTTATCTAATGCTCTCTCATTTTTTAGCCCTGTCCATATCCTTATCCAATCTCTCAAACCATTCTGAATCTGGTTCTCAATTTTTCTGGAGTAAAGAATCCCCTATACATCACACACATTGGCCATTCTGGTATCGCGAGAGCACCCCGATATATGGAACACACCCTTTAGTAATGAAGCATAGTCAAAGTTCTATAAACACTGCATTGACCCTTGACACGAGGTAAACCTGGTTGCCGAAAGTGTCGACAACCCCCGATTATATATCACTGACCCAATCACTATCTGTACTTTGGTTTAATGTCAGTACGAGTATATAGGTCTCAATCATGACCAGAGCAAGAAATCACCCCCACCCCAAAGTAATGTCGTATACAATAGGGCCTGTGCTGCCCACTACAGAGGGGTAACACGCCAGGTGTTTGATAATGGGCGCTATTATACCACCAAAGCAGAACTTGCCCACTGAATTGTTCGAGAACTACAAAATTTGTACAACCCCCCCCCCCCCCCCCCCCCCCCCCCATGACGCTCGCTAAAACACACTCATGAGAATTCTGATATACATACACGAATAACAGCAGTGAAAAATGCTTTTCTTGGACGCTAGCATATATGTGTGTCTTGAAGGGTGAAATATGTTGAAGAAACGAAACATAAATCAACAGCTCCCCCGATGAAAGGCACCAATCATTAGTGTGCGATTTGTGATGTAAAACCAAAAAATCTGTGCTCTCCTAACTCGAAATCGTTTCTGAAAAAATGGCTTTTTTGCAAAACGTGGTAACATTAACTCTTCAGACAACTTCTTCTGTCCTCGGAACTGGGAGGACAAATAAGAGAGAAAATTTGAGAGGAAGAAAACTACCGGACGCGAGCCCATTTTCTTCGGCGAATTCCCATAAAAAAACACCAATAGTTAATTGTATTTTTATTCCACAAAATTAATCAAATCACCCTTCTTGTTTCTCTGGAATATTCAACAATGATGCAAGAAATCAATACAACGCTTCAAATGTTTTTTAAAAATAATATATTTTTCTCAAGGCTACTAAGTTTCGGAGATTGCATCATTTTCGAGTGCAACTATTCAATGGCGGGTAACCCCATTTCAAATATTTAGTACTGTCTCCATACCATCACGACTTCCCGCGATAATCCACCAGCTAATAATCCCCTCAGAAAACGGCCAGTAGCAGAAGACGATCTGACGGTCAACTATTTTATAGTGGGTAGGTGCGGATTGTCATTCTGAATTCCTTACTAAGGGGTGAACGCGAACATAACAGATTTTTAGGGGGAGGTGTAAACATGATTTGTCTCGACTGTGATGACTCAAATATTTCATATACATAATAAATTAACTCATGCTTCCGTTAAAGGCATGCCTTGGTGGTGTGATTGGAATGACAGACAGTCGGTATTATATTTGGGAAAATTTCGTTGACATTTATTTCTGGATATATAATATAGAATATATACATGTAGTACTCGTGACGCAACATCTCATCTAATTAACACAGCACACCATACCGCCAGTACTCTGAATTGGTCATACTGAACACGGGACAGTCCCAGT
Organism: Pictodentalium vernedei; assembly: GCA_031216915.1. Classification (NCBI taxonomy): domain Eukaryota; kingdom Metazoa; phylum Mollusca; class Scaphopoda; order Dentaliida; family Dentaliidae; genus Pictodentalium; species Pictodentalium vernedei. The sequence continues at coordinate 470,471,770 of CM062292.1, forward strand.
ACCAAATTTAGCCTCTTTAAAAGGTACGTGACTACTAGCAAGAAATTATTGATATCTTAGTCTACAACCCTGAGGAAAATATCCCGATTGAAAAAAGTATTGGGAGTGAGTGCCACAATACCACAAACTCCTTTTATCGGCGACCCTGTCCGTAGGGTAGACCCGACGACAAACCGCACAGTGCCCGATATCTCTTGACAGCCTGGTGGACGACGCTCGGGTTTCAAAAACCATTCGCACACATTGATCGATTCATTCCATTTTATATCTGCTATGGAGATATTACGGAGCTGTCCCCAAATCTGCGTTACAATTTGAGTTCTCTACTAGGATATTTGTTTTATAAAAAGTGTGCGCGTGGGTGGGGATGAAGTGGGGTTACGCTACTGCCTCAATCCAGTTCAAATACCTCTGCTTAGCGTAAAATATTGTTGTCGGTCGAGCCATTATACCCGTTTTATGGTATAGGAACATCCATTAACTCAAAATACATAGAATATTTATAAAGTTTAGAGTGATCGTACACGCTTATTTGTTTATAATTGGAGTTTAATGACACTTCAACAACCAGGATCATATCATTTCAAATGAAAGAAGCCAGGATATATCCACAGAGAACCATGGATCAGCGGCCAGTAACTGCTTGACGTTCCAACAATCTAAACCTGCACGAACGGGATTATCAACGGTTGAAAGCAAGTGTACCATCAACATGCTACACACCTTTGCACACTGCGTCACTGTGTTTCTACCTGGCACTTGGGATTAAGGGCATGACAGGGACACAACGCGATTGGAATGCGCGGTTCTGTCATAAAGCAATGTCATTAAATTTTCTTCTTCAATTCCTCACATGTTTATTAAGTACACAATTGAATATTCAGAATGTATGGTGGAGAAAATGCACAAGGCGTTGATAGACCCGGAACAATCCAAGTACCAAATGAGATTTTTTATCATCTCGATCTTCCTGTCTGGGCATCATCACGTTTTTTGCTTTTTTAATTTCTGCAACAGAACAGTCCACCTAAATATGCAAAATACAAAAATTGTAGGTCTTGTTTTGGGCAATTGGTTGTTTTCCAACATTTGTGTTTGAATATAGGGATTGTGGAGTATCCTAACATGTGAGAGGCTTATTTGCGAGGATATACACAATATATGAAGATAACATAAAAAACAAAGCGAAAAATATATATGTTTGATGAACAACAAAAAGTAAACGGCAGTGGATTTCGAACCCAGAACTCAAAGATTGCGAAGTTTTATGAAGTGAACCGAACGCTTTATCCAACTGAGCCACTACTCTGGTCATTCGAATTGGACAAAATAAAAGTAGAAAAAAATCTAGATTTTTTTATCACCTCAATCTTCCTGTCGGTTGAGGAGATAATAATCCTAATATTTGAATGCTAATTTAAGAGCTTTTCAGGAGATTTGCGGGGAAAATACCAGTTTAATTGAAATCAAGAGCCACATCGACATCAAAATATTACATAAACTAAAAGTTAAGCAAATGTAATAATATTGCAGACGATTTTTTTCGACCTGTTCACTTAGCCATTCCGGCTCAACACTTTCATCAGATATACAAAGTTGCTATAAATAGTAACAATTTAATGGTGATTGGTTTTCATTGAGTTACGAAAAGTGATCGCCCAGTGCAAAACTTTAAACACAAATATCTCAAAAACGAATGAACGAAGTATGACAATTTTCTGAAACCAAACCCAGTACAAGCTGATTGAGAAAAGGGCATTTTTTTATTCCCGAAAGGCATCCTTATTAAAAAGCCCCATATCGAAAAATTGTGAATTTTCACCTAATGCTCTCTCATTTTTTAGCCCTGTCCATATCCTTATCCAATCTCTCAAACCATTCTGAATCTGGTTCTCAATTTTTCTGGAGTAAAGAATCCCTTATACATCACACACATTGGCCTTTTCTGGTATCGCGAGAGCACCCCGATATATGGCACACACCCTTTAGTAATAAAGCATAGTCAAAGTTCTATAAACACTGCATTGACCCTTGACACGAGGTAAACCTGGTTGCCGAAAGTGTCGACAACTCCCCCCCCCCCCCCCAATATATATCCCTGACCCAATCTCTATTTGTACTTTGGTTTAATGTCAGTACGAGTATATAGGTCTCGATCATGACCAGAGCAAGAAATCACCCCCCCCCCCTTCCCCCCAAAGTAATGTCGTATACAATAGGCCCTGTGCTGCCCACTACAGAGGAGTAACACGCCAGGTGTTTGATAATGGGCGCTATTATACCACCAAAGCAGAACTTGCCCATTGAATTGTACGAGAACTACAAAATTCCCCCCCCCCCCCTCCATGACATTCGCTAAAACACACTCATGAGAATTCTGATATACATACACGCATAAAAGCAGTGAAAAATGCTTTTCTTGGACGCTAGCATATATGTGTGTCCTGAAGGGTGAAATATGTTGAAGAAACCAAATATAAATCAACAGCTCCCCCGATGAAAGGCACTAATCATTAGTGTGCGATTTGTGACGTAAAACTAAAAAATCTGCGCTCTCTTAACTCGAAATCGTTTCTGAAAAAATGGCTTTTTTGCAAAACGTAGTAACATTAACTCTAAATAAATACTGCCAACCATCTCTTCGGTGAATGGAAAATCATATAAATGAGAAATGATCCCTTAGAACTCCAAATTTACGGTAATATGCATGGCGGGTAGTGAAGGGATATCCACAATTCATCATCCAGCCCGCATACAGCAGGCCCGTCGGAACGAAATTTATATTGTGGGAGGGCGGGGGGGCTGATATTGCTAATTTGGGTGAACTGGCTGATACTAAAGGGGTTTGGGGTATGATTGGTTCAGAAGAATGTGACCGAGTTACTTCAGCCTCGTTGCTAGTCGATGGCTAAGAAAAATGCGACGGGGTTACTTCTACCTCGCTACTCTCTGCGTTAGCCGCTCCCTGTCCAGAGCTTACATTACCTGTACTTTCTTGAAGCTCATTTCTGGCTTGTTTTGTAAACCATTTTGTAATCTTTGCCTCTGCAGGTGTCGATTGATTTGAACTCCTTTTAGACATATTTGAAATGGCCGTGGCAGTTAGTAAATAACAGAACACTGACTGAATACAGAATCACTATCAGACACAAGAGACACCCGCCCCAGATTGACTGAGAACTTTGAAAACAAGGCTTTTACATTTAACACACACAGAAACTGAATTGTCGAACATCAAAGACGCCTGGCGTCTTTGATGTTCGACAATTCTGCGTGTCAGTTTCCTGTCGCTGCCGTGAGAAGACAATATTTACGTATAGCGATCTTTAGAAGTTTAGCACTTGTAAATTTCTGTGGGAAGGGAGCATCGATTTCATTTACCCCATCATTTCTAATTATCATATGCAGGTGCATCTTTGGGCGTCTTTGATGTTCGACAATTCTGCGTGTCAGTTTCCTGTCGCTGCCGTGAGAAGACAATATTTACGTATAGCGATCTTTAGAAGCTTAGCACTTGTAAATTTCTGTGGGAAGGGAGCATCGATTTCATTTACCCATCATGTCTAATTATCATATGCAGGTGCATGTTATACATTCAGTGATACGTTCATAATCCTAACCTGAGTTAACTAATGTAATGTCCAGTTTTATTCAAATTATAATTAGTTGTGAATATTTAACATCGGTTGCTCCCAGCATGGACAAACTAACGTTACGACGAGATATGAGCAAATTATTGGGGGTGGTTGTAGTCCCCCCCCCCCCCCCTCCCCCAGCTCCCCGGTTCCGACGGGCCTGTTCACTAGATGAAAAGTACTGGAAGACAGAGCAATCATTAAAACATAATAATCAGTAACAGCAACTTCACTGTCATGAAACATTTCAGGGGGTGCTTAATTAAGTTCCAGGTGTATATTATCTAATAACAGATTACCATCCAGCAATACTCCAGTATATCACCTGGGAAAACGGGACTTCTACACGCGACACATCAGTCAACTCAATTCAAATTTAATGAAAACGTCTTTGACAATTCCAACTAAAACCAACTGGATTGCGAGGGAATGACCCGGCAAATACACTGGACCTGTTATTAACGAATGAAGAACATATGATCGATAGTCTAGAATATAATAGCACATTAGGTTAAAGACACCATCGTGATCTGCAGTTCGCCTTCGTGCACACGTTTTAACACTTACACTGCCGAGAGCGACTATTGTCACCTATTTTATGATGATTATCTGTAGGTTCTGGTAAGCGCAGATCGAACCTACCATCTGATTAATTGTTGGAAAGGGCTCTGTGAGCCCTTTCCAACAATTAATCGGATGATAGGAGGTCCAAGTATGTCATAAACCCGATTAAACTTTCTCGCATACAGAAGTACATAGAGGTCCTCCATATATGGCTAAAGTGGGCGTGGTTTTAAAAGGGTTAAATGACACTTAGGAGTGAAAATTACAACAAAGGGCTGTATAGTATACAGAGCTGAACGCTTCCACCGAAAGGATGAAATGGAACAGTTTAATAAATAAAGATCGAGACTTTGGCAACTCATGGAAAATCTTTACAAAAGATATTAAAGAGCTGGAAGACAGATAGATTTAAATTAGATTATTTTATTTAACGATATAGATAGAATATGATAGAAAATAATAATCGTGGTTCATCGAGATACATTATTAAAACCTCCAATAGACATACATTTATTGATTGGAACAACACCGCTATCTATACCGTAGGGAGATGACATAGCCAGATTGGCTGTCTACCTCCCATCTCCCACAGATGTTAGCCAAGTTGTCAGCACTGCACACAAGCCATAAGGGAATAGTTATTTGTGGAACAGAATTATTACACCTGTTGGGTTTAATGTTTTCTGTTTTCACATCAGGGGCTCCGGACTGGTGTCTTCCCATTTCATCAATTCCCATTTCATCAACTGCCTCTAAAATTATATTTTCTCATTTCATCAAATCCCACTTCATCAACATAATAAATAGGGACAAGTAACATATAACATTTAAATATCTATCAGAATGTAACATTTAAAGCACAATACTCTAGTAACATACTCACTATTACTTCAGAATGTCGGTTGGCTTTCTAAATTAATTTGTTTCTTTTGAGTAACAAATTAGTTTAGAATGCCTAGTGGCATTCTAAACTAATTTGTTACTCAAAACAGACAAATTACTTGAGAATAGGCAAAAAAAAAAAAAAAACAACATTCAAAAACACTAGTAAATAAAAAAAAATAATTTAATGTGTCAAATATATATTTCTTAATATAATATATTTCTGTTTAATTTAATATGTTTTATAATTGGTAAAAAAATGCATTTACATAAGATTAAAACATACTTTCATTTTGTTGATGAAATGGGAATTGGTGAAATGGGAAAATATGATTTTAGAGGCAGTTGATGAAATGGGAATTGATGAAATGGCAATAAACCTACGGACTTGGCGGGTCAGACAGAGTTTCTATTACTAAGACGAGATAGCAGAAATATGATTTAGCTTTGCTATTGTTTCATGGATGCGATTTGAAATAAAGGAATAGTGCCTGACAATAGTGTAGTTCTGGTTCAGTGACTACGTTTAATCTTAATTATTTACATATAATTGTTAAAAATTATAAAAAAAATTATGAAAGAATAGGATCAACTGGTACTGTTAAACCTACAATCTTGACAATAAGGATTGTCACATTCAACGTTATTTGAAAATGAGAAAGGAATTTTTGTGATAGCAATCTTTTGAATATTTTTCTGCTTCTAATAGTTCTTATTTCTGGATCCACTTTATTCCATAACTTAGGAAACGCATGGACTGGAAGCCTTTCTGGTGCTCTAGTACGGGTTCTACTAATGTGTAGCAATTCTGATTGTCTTGTAGTTCTTGATATCTAGAAAAGAGTCACAAAAAGCCGAAAAAAAACATCTTGAAAGAAAAATCAGAATTCTCCATAGTAAGGAAACTACTATAAAAATTAAAAAGAAAAACACATTATGAAGGAAGGCAATTAAAACAGATGACCCAGTCATTAGAACCGAAGATATAACAGAATAAGGAACCAAGTTAGAGCACAAGTTAGAAATGCGAGGGGAAAACTATGAGTTGAACGGAAAGTAGACGCTGACAAAGAAAAAAGCTGATATAGTTACTGGTTGTTTGATTAATGTCTTCACAACAGAGAACCTACAACAGATGTACCAACACTAGTGACTGGATGTCAAGGGTGTCTCAGTTGCCAGCACCATGACGAACCTCGTCATTACTGTAAATAAAGTAGAGAAATTATTAAACCTTTTAAGCAGATTATCTCCCCTTCAACTTACAAGTTTAATATCCATTTCGAATTGATTCTTGTGTGTGTAAAAGTCCTCCAACATTTATGAATCGAGTCAGATGAAATTTCTCTCAAACATCACCACCAACAAATTATTTTATGAATCGAGTCAGATGAAATTTCTCAAACGTCACCACCAACAAATTAACATGCTCATGTTCCAAACCTTTCATCTGCGACAAATTTATCCGAGGTACATCCGTTTAACTCTTTACCCAACGCAATGGCCAAAACCGCCAGCGCTATTCTCAAAAATCGCCAGTTAATTTTCATTATTTTTTAATTTTTTTTTTGTCTCAAAAACATAGGTTATGACACCTCGTTGGAACGAGCTCGTTCCATCGAGGGGTCATAACCTATGTTTTTGAGACACAAAATGAAAAAAATTAGTTATTCGGGAATTTTGTTTGCAAGTGTCGTCTGCTTTTCATGCTAGGTAAAAGGTTAACCTGGATTTATTGTGGATATCTGAATGAGATTCCCGTGGTGTGAGCAACTTCTGCATTTATGAACCATTATGAAACATCACCTCCAACGCATATTCCATAATTTTTAATTTAAAAAATGTCCCTGGAGCCAACCTGGGGAATTCTCAACAGTTAACCCTTTACCCAACGTAACGGCCAAAACCGGCCAGCGCTATTCTCAAAAATCGCCAATTAATTTTCATTATTTTTTTCATTTTTTATCTCAAAAACATAGGTTATGACCCCTCGTTGGAACGAGCTCGTCGAGCTCGTTCCAACGAGGGGTCATAACCTAGGTTTTGAGACAAAAAATGAAAAAAAAAAGTTATTCAAGAATTATTTTTGCAAGTGTCGTCTTTTTTCAGGTTAGGTAAAGGGTTAAGAACGCTCAGGTGACATCAAAGCGCGTTAATGTCTAAAACTTTAAAATGACTCTGATTTTTCGGAAATTATAGTATTTTGTTGAGCTCAAAAATTTAGATGTCATGTATTTTTAGATGTTTCGATTTATCACAATTTTTTGCCCTTTTACGTCACTTCAAATTTAGGGGTAATTTTTAACTTTTTTTTCATTAAAAAGCCGATTTTATAAAACGCACAGTTCCGTATTATTAAAAACATAGCTACGATATTTCACACACTGTAACTTGATGATTTCTCAATTGGACGCATCTGTTTGAATTTCAAACTTCAACCTTCAGGCAAAAGAAAATGAATCTTTTGATTCTCGGGCAGCGGCGCAATCGTTTTTTCGGCCCACGTTCGGAGGCAAAATTCAAAATTATAATATTATCATAGGGTGTGATTTTAGCGGCATCACATCGCGATTTGCGATGCAATATAATAATAATAACTCTTCGGCCAGCCGCTGATTTGTCGCGGTCCTCATAAGAGAAGGCCATCATTCCCCCTGCACCCCACCCCCTCTTCCCTTCCTCTCCTCCCAGCATTCAGGTATAAACTGCTTAATAGTGTCCCTCACTTCCTCTTTTTCAATTTCTTCAATAAGCATTCCTACCCTCTCCCTCGTGACCCCCTTCAGCCATCTATCCTTTGTTTCTTCACCCCACTTCTGCATTATTCTTTCAGTAAATTTTATTCTATGAGGTATATACTGTGGGCATTCCAAGAGAAAATGTTCCAGGGTCTCCACTACTCCAGAGTGGCACATTTGGCATCCCTTTTCCCCATCTCTCCCAATTTTTCCCCGAAGCTCCAGTGATCTTGATCTCAGTTTGAACAGCAGTGACCCTCCAAAGGTGCCATCTAGGTACTTCTCAAAAACTGGCTTTTCTTTATATTGTAACCCCTGCAGTGATCTTTTCACGCTAACCCCTGCTCGCCAGTTTCGATTGCAATCTTCCATGACTCTCTCTTTGACAAACCTTTTGCCTTCTTTCATTCCTACTTCTATGTTTGTGACCTCTATAGAGTAATTGTCCATTAGTTCCCTCACATGTTTTGACCACCCCGTTTCTATATTAGAATTCCAAATGGTATCGAGCATCAATTTGCACCACCGGTTGTCAGGCAGGTTTCTCAAGTAGTTAAAGTAACACAGTTTTCCCAAATCTACCCTGTCCTTGATTTTCATCCACCCAAGCTCCCCCCTTACTGCTTCCAAAGCTGCAGCATTACTCGACCCTGTTATCCATCTGCCGGCATCATTCTGAGTACTTTCCAACTTCTTAATAACGGTTTGGTGTAATGGAATCACGTCCGTGCCATATGTTATACTTGGTAAACCCACCCTCTCCCACAGTGTTTTCCCCACAAAGATCTTGTTGAAACTATTTTTCCCTAAAAGTTTTAGTTGGTTCAGAATTCTTTTCCCCTTCAGAATCAGTTTGGCTGAGTAATTTCTGTACACCCCTCTTCCCGTTATATTTATGCTTACCCCTAAATACTCATACTCTCCCGTTTCTCCTACAGTGATTTGTTTGCTTTCCCCTTCGGGGATTGAGAACTCCCCCACTCTCCATCTCTTCGTCATATCTACCTTGCGTCCAACGGGTATTACCTTGCTTTTATTTTCATTTAGTTCGAACCGCCAAGTGTTCCCATATCTACCAACAATTTCCAGCAATTTCTCTAGCCCCTGTTCAGTTCTAGACATTAACACCATGTCGTCCGCAAAGAATAAGCCTGGTATCTTTATGTCTCCAACATTTACCCCCTCCGCACTCTGAATTAGTTCGTCCCCTAAATCTTTAACATACAATGCATACAAAATCGGTGAAAAGATACACCCCTGCTTGAGGCCTATATCCATAGGGACTCGTTTTGTAGTGATACTCCCTAGACTGAGTTGTTTTTGCACATCTGTATACAGTGCTTTCATGATTCCCACAAAGTCACCCCCCAGTCCGATGCCCTCGAGCTTTCGCCACATACCTTCCCTCCACACTCGGTCGTACGCTTTTTTTCACATCTAGAAATGCCAGAAACATCTTTTTCTTTTCAGCCTTTGTTGATTCTATCAGTTGGGTGAGTGTAAATAGGTGATCAGTGACTCTTCGTCCTTTCCTGAAACCATTTTGAATTTCTCCTAAAAAACCTTTCTCTTCAATAACTTCCTCTAGTCTACCATATATGACCTTACAGAATACTTTTCCGATGTTACTACTAACTGATATCCCCCTATAGTTATCTAGTATTTCCCTATCCCCCTTTTTGTGTATGAACGACACCTTACTTTCCCTCCACTCTCTGGGGACCTCTTGCTTTCGCAGAGCCAGGTTGAAAAGGTTTGTCAGGACTTCAATAAGCGCCTCCCCTCCATTTTTGAGGAATTCGTTCGGAATTTCATCAGTCCCTCCCGCTTTACCATTTTTTAATTTCGAGAACACGTTCCGCACTTCTTCTGCCGTTATTTCGCTACATACACGATTGGATAGGTTCTCCTCCACCAGTGTATTTCTTTTTGGTGGGGACCCACTGCCCCATCGCCTATCGTTTATCTTTTCCCAGTGCTTGACTAACTCTGAAGCGATACGGCCTTTATCTTCTGTACTTTCCCCATCCACTTTGATACTCTGCACACTACTTTTCCCCCGTTTATTTACCCAGTTCCAAAATACGTTTGAGCTCGAACCCCCCCGTTTTCTTTATTGTTTTGGCAAGACTGCAATTGCGCTCCTTTCTATTATTATTCTTTATCTCATTCACCTTTTTCCGTGCCAGTTCATATTCTCCTTTCATTAGTCTCGTGTCATTGTTATCCACCCCTTTAAGCTTCCTACTTCTTCTGTAAGCAGCGCATTTTACCTTCCTTTCTTTTATAGCCTTTTTCAGTCTCTCGTTAACCCTGTATCCAAGCTCAATATGTCGTATACATTGATACAGTATTGTTATTCTCTTCGTGAAATGCGACACGATTCTCAAATGTATGTACAAAATAAATATTTATTTAACTGGTGGAGAGCTAGATTAGTTTTAATGGTCTGAATCTGTTCATCAAAAATTGTTTTATTACAAATTATTGGAAAGTGCCAGCAAACACTTTCAAATAATTTGTAATAGAACATTTTTTTTATTTATTTACGTTTGACTGAATACGAAACATGGGCAAGGAAAATGTTGGATTTTGCACTGCTACCCTCATTTTTTTTTTTTGAAAAGGCCTGATTGTTGCTTCCAGTACTCAACCAGTTAAAAAACTCCCTATGATTTTTTTTCTCGATTTTAGTTGTTCTATATTGATTTTGTGTTATATGATCACTGTTACAAAATAAAACAACTATCAGTGAAATCAGCATGGAAGCTCTAGTATGCATTTAATTTTATGCTCGCACAACTGGATTTTACGGGCATCGGCGACCATTCCATCAGGAATAAAAATAAAAACCACCCTCCCTCATTCGTTTAAAAAAATTGCCTGAGAATCAATTATTTAATTTTGTTTGGCCTTTTCCAAAACAACGTCAAATTTACGTCTTTTCCATGATAATAATATAAGCCAACTTGATGAATGCTCCTTTTCGGAATTTCAGAACTACGTTTTCCAATGAAAACCATTTCTAAAAATGTGTTGTCGACCTGGCATTTTTTCAACAGTAATGGCCGAACAGGGTGTGATGTCACTGGACGTCAAAGTCTAAAAATTTACATTCGACCAATTTTCGGAACGTTTTTGTATGCTGTAGAGCTCGAAAAATAAAAAAAACGGTTTTTTGATTTTATTCAACTTAATTTTCGGCATTTTTATGTCACTTTATGTTTTTACACAATCTCCCATATTGTGACTCTCGGTCTCAACAACTCCAAAAGATACCACTAAATAATTGAACGCACAGCTCAAACGATAGTTCAAATGAGTTCTTGCCACAGTTTCATGCCAATGGACACAACTCACTGAAGTTGGCTGAACGCTGAAACGTCAAATGTGACTGGTTCAAAAACGTCAAAATTAAATTAGCCCACACTTCCGGAAGTGTGTATCACGTGACCATTTAGCATTCATGGTCCCAAATAGAAAAGCGAAAAGACTTGGAAGATCCGACTTCAAAACACCGGAAATATGACGCCATTACCTTCAGGGATACCCCGTTCCATTTTGTGACAGCCAATTAACCCTTTACCTAACATGAAAAGCAGACGACACATGCAAAAAAAATTCTCGAATAACTATTTTTTTCATTTTTTGTCTCAAAAACATAGGTTATGACCCCTCATTGGAACGAGCTCAACGAGCTCGTTCCAATGAGGGGTCATAACCTATGTTTTTGAGACAAAAATGAAAAAAATAATGAAAATTAATTGGCGATTTTTGAGAATAGCGCTGGCCGGTTTTGGCCGTTACGTTGGGTAAAGGGTTAAGCCCCGACGACTGCAATATATACCTCTATAAAAGTGAAACATACATCTCAAGTTATAGTCGAAACGGTTTATGACCACAATTTTATGTCAATTGACGCAACGTGCTGAACGTTATGACGTCAAATGCGACGGCGGTACAAAAAGGTCAAAATTAAATTCTCCTCCCAGAAATTTGTGACTATGACAACTGCAATAGATGGCGCAAAAAAAATTAAACACACAGTTCAAGCGATTCTTGAAATCAGTTATCGCCGCAATTTTATGTCCCTGGACGCAATATAGGCTAGTGGACGTTATGGCGTCAAATACGACATAGGTGCAAAAACGTCAAAATTAAGTTCCATTACCTGATGTTTGTATCACGTAATCTTTTGGTATACATTGTTCCAAATAAAAAAGTGAATAAAATTTGATGATCGGCCCTCAAATGCCGGAAATATGACGTCATTATCGTAAGGTGGTATTCCTTCCATTTGTGCCCCCACTTCCACTCTCACCTCAACTGTAAAAGATATCGCTATAAAAAAAAATTCGCCCCTACCTCAAGGAATAGTTGGAATGATTTCTCGTCAAAGGTTTATGTCCATTAACATAACATATTGAACTTTCTGACATGCGATGCGATGGAAGTTTTTGTTTTGAGACATTTCACCCGGGCATTTTTTACCTTAGCTGTTTGGAAAGAAGACCGGTGCAGTTTTTGCTGTCTGACAAGAACACGTCTCAAAACAGAACATATCTATTATTACTTTTCTGTCATGTATAGGAGGAAATTGATCAGTTTGGATTATCATCAACCTGAAAAATTTAATATTGAGGGTTAGACATAAATATATAAAAGAATCAGAGGCAATGAAGTCTTCAGTGCACATGGCAAATTTGCACACTAGATTCTAATTACCACAAACACAAATTGCTTCTTTGACAGCGTGACAGTGTTATTCAGTGGTTCACTTTGGTATATCATTTAGAAATTTGTAATACCTCCCTCCACCCCACCCCCCATCCTCCTCCCTTTTTTTATCCATCTCACAGTCGATTTTCATACTGTGGACATCACGTTTGTTCAATGCTCAATCATTTCACCATTTTATTTTCACAACAATTGTTTGACAAAATTTGCAACAACTGGTATGTGGAGTTAATTTACGGTTACAATACACTATTTTTCTTTAAAAAATAGTGTATTGTAACCGACAGTGAAGTGCAAACACCTCACTGCTTCATCAAGAAGATTTTTGCAAAAACAACCAAATATCCTTTTACAGTACGTGGAGAGTGTGTTATCACTAAATCACCTGCAGAGTGGAGATTCCACCCAAGCAATAATTGCAAATTTGCTGCAGAGCATAACAAGCACAGGCAAAGTTTAAACCAATGGACCTCGGGGTTAAACCTGGAGGTCCATTGGCTGAAACATTGCTTGTGTTCTTTTGTCCATATGTTTACAATTTGAAAGTTATAGTTTGGGTGGTAACTCCACTCCATGGGTGATTTAGTTAAATCCACTCTTCACGTACTGTAGTTCATCACCCCCTGACAGGCCTGTCATTCTGGGGCAGGTAAGCGCTATCACCTGCCTGATTTTCCATCCTGGCACGCTTCTGATCGCTCGCCTTTCCGAACTGTACTGTATCGAGCCATCAGTTGGCCCGCTTGAACATCTGCTTGGAAAAACTATTTAATGGTGTAAAGTAATGTTCTTGAGAATTTCCAACTCAAATATCAAGACAGGGTGGATGGTTGAAATGAGGGACCTAATAGAGAACTACTCATTGGAGATCTCGGACCTACTCTCGTGTTTCGAATAGAAGTGCAGTCTGCAATATAAGTGCGGGGTAGAAAAAGTGGCCATAATTAATAAAAGTGCAGACTGGAATATAAGTGCAGGGTAGGAAATCCCATCGGAGCATGCGACATATACATTAGAAGTCAAAATAAGTTGTAAGATAATGGTTAGATGACCACTATAGGCAATGTCACATTATGTGTCCTGTGTTTCCTACAATGTTAACACCTGGTTCTCACCGTTCTTGCATTATTTTTTTTGGAAAGCCCACATAGAACCTGGTGATACCAATGTAGGAAAAGTGGGACACATGTTTACAGTCAATATGGTGGCAAGTGGTGATCCTGCAACTTACTTTGAATTGTATGGTTTTTAGATTCCTTACCCTTGAGGCCAAAATAAACATACCTGTATAGTTTATTATAGAGGTACCGGTAAGTAATTGCATGCGATAATTTATTTGCTGCAGTCAAAATGCACAATTTTTCCCTCGGATCTGTTCCGCTCTGTCGAAAATTAAATAGAAGTGCAGACTGGAATAAGCATGGTGCAGGGTGGAAAATTTTCAGGAAAATAATAAACATGCGTGCATGTTTATTCCAAACACAAGAGTAGATGTTGGGGCAAACCTGGGCAAAAAAATTGTCAGAGAAAGGGTCATGGAGGATTGTAACCGTAATTGGCGAGAGGGGGTCAAATCAAAGAGGTCTTTGGGTGGCCTGCGTGATAAAGAGAAGCCTGGTTTTGAAGAGTACCTTGATGGCACCTTTGGGGGGTCACTGTTGTTCAAGCTGAGGTCGTGGTCCCTGGAGCTGAGGGGAAAAATTGGGAAAAACAGTGAAAAGGAGTGCCAGATGTATAATTTGGGAGTGGTGGAGACCCTGGAACACTTTCTTCTAGAATGCCCAAAATACCAGTCTAACAGGATAAGATTCACTGGGAGTATAATGGGGAAATGGGATAGGAGAATGAAGGACATGTGGTTAGTGGGAGTCTCAAAGGACAGGGTTAATATACTAATCAGAGAGATTGAGAAGAATGGGGCAAGGTATGTCATCAAGCAGTTCGTCTCCAAGTGTTGGGAGGAGAGAAGAAGCGTGGGAATAGGGAGGCACTTGGGAGTACATGGGTAACCAAGGCCTTCTCATCCAAGAACCGCGACAAATCAGCGGCCTGCCAAAGTGTTATTTTTATTATTAATTGGAAGACATCCCAAAATAAGGCTACCACAGATTTTCTAACAGATTTTCCAACATTATTTTTCCAGTACATGTAACATACTGGTAATTACACCATCGAAGGGGACTTCCCAAGTTTTCAACCAAAATAAAATGTTACTTTTTATGTTGATGTTTTTTTCATTGCCATAATTACATCACACCTAAAATAAATTTTAGATTTATTTTGAAAAATGAATGGTTAATTCCCAGTTCATAATCAATTACTCCAGGCGGCATGGCAACCCCAGACCTGTATAGAATTTTATTAGTTGGAAAATGAGTTGTTTGATTACTAGTATCTAAAGCAGTCATACCGAAAAGGCACTTCAAAAAAGAAATATATAGAGGATATTCACGAAAATTTGATGAATACCGAAAATATCTCGTGAGTGGCTACAAAGAAATATGAGTATCTTCACTCGCGACGCAGTCGCGAGTGAAGATCCTCATATTTCTTGTAGCCACGAACGAGATATTTTCGGTATTCATCAAATTTTCGTGAATTTTCTTTTTATTTAATGCTCTACGACTACAAACTCTCCAATTTGTGGCCTTAATTTGCCATTAAGGCGCAAAATTTATGTGCCGAACCGGTGTCCATACAAAAATTACAACAACCAAACTCCAACCATTGGAATGTGTGAATATCCGCACAAAAAGTAGTCCCGTCTTATTTCTCCCCTAACTTTACGATTTACCAAGGCTGGCGAATTGAAATAATCGCAATGTGTTTCGAAGAAATAGAACAATAACAAAAAACACCACTTTCTTATTTTCAATAACAAGACACGTCATTTTATTTTTTTGAACTCAATGCACTGAAGACGTGTGAAGTTGAACTGAAGAAATTTGAAAGTGATTTCGGCTTTTCGCTGGAAGGTGAATGAGAAAGTCAAAATTTGAAACCGCTGATTTAATGAATTGATTTAGTCACTGTTACTATCAATTATTCGAATTCGTTTGTATTTGGGACTCTGGAATTCATTACTGATGTGCTGACTCGTTTAAAGTACATGTGATTCGTCATTCGAACCTACGATGAAATATCGATTTCTAAATATCATTTTGATATTTCGTTTTGCCGACCAACAGGGGAATATGACTTAAGTTTTCAGCGTGAATTGATGCCTGAGCATTAAATAAAACTGCATACCTTCATTTTAATATCCACTTTGTCAAATATGACATGAAAAGCTGTTTGAAAACAACACACATGCAAAGTCATTTTGGTATTAAGATTGGGGAGTCTCTTTGCACACCATGGCAGTCCGGTTAAATATAGCTTTTTTTTTATGAGCACGCCCATGTGATTTTATTTATGTTTCATGTCGCGCATGTGTTTGTTCAACAGGGCAACTTGAAATGGAGATCATTAACTTTTGTGGTCTTTGATACTAAAGTATGTGAAGAGAGGATTGTAACGAAATCACCTGGGGAGTGGAGTTATCACCCAAAGTATCACTTTCAAATTCTATACACATGGACAAAAACACAAGCAATGTTTCAGCCAGTGGACCTCCAGGTATAACGAATGATAAAAAAAAATCGATCAACCGTCGATTGAGGTCATAATCAACGATTTATTTCAATGCTCGATTATTTGACTGGACATGTGCTGTCATACTGCCTTTTTGTTAAACAAAGGGGAAATATTGATTCATATGCTATTGTTTCACATAAAGGACCTATTTCGACAACAAATATGTGTGTGAACAGGGTTAAAACATAAAACCAATACATTGCTTCAAGTCACGGAACCACGCAAGTTAAAGTTAGCCAAAACCCAGTCATCATCGTATGCGTGATCACTCAGTTGAATTTGACCCTAGCTTTCAAAGTGTTCAAGTGTCAAACACCAATAAATAAATGAGTAAATAAATAAAATAAATCCCTGGAAAGATTGAGCCTCCAAGGGAAAGCATTTTCACACTGAACAGGGGTTGAATCATTATCATTCATGGGCCAAACTTTCCAGTTCCAGCATCACTGGCTCACTGCCATTAGTGGTGATAGCAATTTAACAAAAATAACATAACACTCAATGATGCCTTACTGTCAATGGCTACATTGTATTCCTTGCCAATAAGACATCGTCAAGTGTTTAGTTGTTTTTGTTTTTATCAATTTGATACTTAATAAGCAATTTTAACATACGGAAAGTAAAGAGGGAAAAACTTCGAAATGCCATGTTATTTTTAAAGTATGATTATTTATTTTGTTCTCCGACGTATCGCAACCGGAAGTTTCATTTCCACGTGTAAAGCTTTGTTGACTTGACATTCCCTAAGGCTAAATTCATAATCATTACACATTGAGCGCGGATGGGGCCATTAGTGAGTTTAGTATGCATTTTTCTATGATTTGAAATTTGAATCTATGCGATGTAGATTCTGTTTTGACAAATTTTTCAAGGTTTGGTGTTCGTTTGCTTCATTTACGATTAGGATATTTTAATTTTTAACCCCTCCCAAGTTATATCATAGATGAAGTCCTAGGAAACAAGACAGAAATATTAACCATAAATAATCGAATAACCGTAGATTTTTATGACAAAATAATCGATTATGAAAATTCATAATCGTGACAGCCTTAGCTAGAACTTTGCTTGTGCTTGTAATGCAAAGCAACAAATTTGCAATTGTTGCCTGAGTGGAATCTCCACTTTGCAGGTGATTTAGTGATAATACACTCTCCACGTACTGTAGGTACAAAAGAGACAGCTTTGTAAGGTGAGAATTTTTCTTAACTCATGCTTTACAATTCGTGCACTTGACACAGTTGAAGTGATGTGCTAAAGTGGTGATCAACAAGTAAAATGGCGGTGACTTTCAAATTTAGTGGACTAATTGTTGATTATACATTTGTTGCATCATTTGCATCATGTTACTGGTCTTCGTATTTGTTATGTTGATATAGCCTGTGACTTCAAAGACCGGCCAGGGCTTAAATTTCGACGAGAATCCGAGAATCGATTCGCACAAAGATTCGCGCAGTAAAACAGATGAGAATCCATGTAGATTCTCTCTGCACCTCTGCTGGGATTCGCGTGGACAGAATTGAGTCAATTTAAACCTTTATCTAACATAGCGGCAACAAATTAACCAATAGAAGGCTAACATGACCTGAAATATCCTGACACAACAAATTAACCAATAGAAGCCTAACACGACCTGAAATATCCTGACACTTTGTCAATAAAATTGCACAAATATGGCTGTCATTGGAACCGGCTCATTGAGCCGGTTCCAACGACAGTCATATTTGTAAGATTTTATTGGTAAATATTGTTCATTTAATTATTTTATCATTTATTTATTATTTATTGTTTGAAAATTATCAAATGTAGTTTTAAAAATTAAAAAGGTGTGTTGGGTAAAAGGTTAACATGTGTTATCAGTATACAACAGTGGTTGAACCATGGTGGCGTCATGGGATCCTGGGACACGCATAGTAGGTATGGATTCTCGCAACTAATTTCACGAGAATCCAAATGAATTCTCACAAATTTAGACGAAATATAAGCCCTGCCGGCTTTGTTCATCAACATTGCATTGACGTGTATTGAACTGCTTATCGGCATGGAAAGTTTAATTTTTCGTCTCCGTTTTATCAAATAAAATTTGACAATTTACCTTATCTGCATTTGTATTCATCCCCAAATAGAACAAAGGTTGTGTGTTAGAAATTTGTGTATTTTGCGATGTTATATTCCATATTTGTTAGGCCTGGTCTTTTGAGGAGAGCTCCCACCTTCAATTGCTCCTGCAAAATGTAAGGAGAGCCATAATTGCTCTCCTTAAGAGCTGTAATAGCTCTCCTTAAAACTTCAATTTCCTTATGAATAACAGACTAAAGTATAGAATACCTCTCCTGGCACAGCTTAGGGGAGCCATAGTAGCTCCCCTAGATTTTTCAAAAGTCCAGGCCATATTTATCTTCTTCATCTCACAATCCTTCATGTTCGTGCCGATGTTTGTCACAACTCTCAACTTCAGTGCACCTTTGGCTACTTTAAAGCTAAAATGTTTCATCCGATGAACGGAAGGCAGGCACGCAATCAAATTTTGTTTCAAAAGAACCACAACATTGGCAAAAAATACATGTATTTATAAAGTGGAAGCAATTACATGAATGCAGCAATCAGTACTGTACAGCAGACGTGGGTGTAATTTTTTGTAACAAATCTGAATGGTTGTTTTCGGCAGACATATCAAAATGCAAATATTAGATGGCCAGGCCTGGCATTCTGAAAAATGCAGGAGGGCAAAAAATCACTCTCCTCAATCAGCTTAGGAGAGCAATTAGCTTTACACAGCATTTTAAGTATCCAGTTGAACGCACTCATTGAAACTGAAATCAACATACTACATCAGTGATTTTATTAACTTTACTAAGGTAAAGCGAAATCTCTTAGACATCTAGATGTCTCACTCAACAACCGAACACACACTTGACAAGACCTGTGTGTGTACCCAGACCTGTTGTCCAAGAAAGTCATATGCCTACCACTACCACCTTCAACCCCCCAAGGGGGGTTGAAGGTGGTAGTGGTAGACGTATGACTTTCTTGGACAACAGGTCTGCTTGAATCTACAGTCACATCCTGGTGCAAGTGCTTCAAGTGACAGGATAGTAGTAATGGTAGTATATTATAGTGTCAGTATTCCTTGAATAATTATCCCTCAAACTGTGATGTCAGTTGATGAACTTGAAACTGACAGAAAAAAAAATATTGCTGTGACCCATTTTGCTTCAAATGATTGCAACTGTGTTTGGGTATGGTTGCAGCCATTACCTTTTACCACTAAACCACTTTCAAAATGAAATTACGTGATGTTATGTGACTTCGAAGTTAAATTACATTTTTGCTTCACAACAAAAATTTAATGTGAGCATAATACATGTAGTCTCAATCATCGCAGACCAAAATATTTAGGAGGGCAATTTTTCGCTCTCCTTAATTCTTTCAGGAGGGCAGTAAGGAGAGCTAAAAAATCGCTCTCCTGAAATTGCCAAGCCTGGATGGCGCTATGCTAAAATGGTCTGTTACCACGCAATAACAAAACATTTTATTAGAGCTGAAGCGGTTAACCTATTAATTGATTAACCAGTGATCAATGTATTGATCTATCAAATAAGTAATTGATCAATTAATCATTACTTTTGAACTTCTGTATTATATAGGTTAAGAAAAGAACAAACTTCCAAACAGGTAAACATTGTCACACTGACTCACATCAATTATATGAGACAGAGCAAAGCATGCAAATTATATAATGACATACTTGTTCACTTGCATGATCATTATACTGTATTAGTAACTGGAAATGGTCATTCTTTACCCAATGCAGGTAGCAGACGATATTTGCAAAATAAATTCTTGAATTACTAACACTTTTCAATTTTTGTCTCAAAATCATAGCTTATGACCCTGCATTGGAACAAGCTCATTGAGAGGTCATAAGCTATGTTTTTGAGACAAAAATTGAAAACATAATAAAATTTGAATGAGATTTTTGTATATAGCATAGGCTAGTTTTGTCTGTTATGTTGGGTAAAGGGCTAATTCTGTAAATCAGTGGTATGGCAATTTTTCAACTACCTGTTATGGCAAGTGATTAATCGGTTAATCCTCTTCATTCTGATGCCAAAATAACAAATTTTCAATCAGCTTTTTTTCCCATAATGCAACTAGGAATTTACCCAATTCAGTCTTGTTTGACAGAGCTCAATGAGCTCTGTCAAACAAGACTGAATTGGTTAAACTCCGAGTTTCATGGTTGGAAAACTGTGCAGTTGGCAGTTCTGGTATTTTGACACCAGTGTGCAGGGGGGTAATCCATGTGATTAATCGATCAAGAAAACTCTTTAACCGTTTCATCTCTACATTTTATCAAAACATTTTTTACTGTTGATCAAACAACCTGACGCATAGAGTTTAACACCGCTAAAGTGACTGTCAGCACTGTTCGGTAGCCGAGAGCCATATAGTAGCTTCTAGCACTGTATCAGTTTAAAAAGTAACATGATATTGCCCTAAAACACCGTGGTATACCAGGAATACCCTGGAATATCCTAGTTTTTGGGGACAATACCCCTGAAAGGGGAAACCCACTTGACAAGTGACCATTAAATGTAATTAATTAAATAGAATTAATTTTGGCTTCTTTCTGACCTAGGCCATTTCCTTTGACCTGGTTTTTTAACTCACCTGGCCTAAAAGGCCATGTTAGCTTATCTCATCACTTGGCGTCTGTCGTCGTCCGGCATCCGTAAACTTTTCACATTTTCATCTTCTTTTCGGTAACCGCTGAGCCAGTGTGAACCAAACTTGGCAGGAATGGTCTATGGGAGGTCCTCTACAAACGATCCTCATTTTGTTCCCGTCGAATGGAAAGCATGGCTTCCAGAGGCATTCTTTGATTCTGGTTGGTGGATTTTCAAAAATCTTCTCCTCTGAAAATGCCAGGCCAAATGTTTTGAAACTTCACATAAATGATGACTGGAAACCCTGCTACCAACGATCCTCATTTAATGTTGATTGAGTCACAAACATGGCCGCAATTGCGGCTTATAGTTACTGCAGAAACCCTATGGGAAATCACATTTTCATCTTCTTCTCTAGAACTACTGAGCCGACGTGAGCCAAACTTTGCAGGAATGGTCTATAAGAGGATGGAAATATGTGGCCACCAGAGGCTATATTCTAATGCTTAACCCAATGCCTCTCCTGTCTGCACGAAGATCGGTACTGTCAGCAAAATACTTGTTTTTGGCTCACCAACGATAGTTGTGTGAGCCTATGGCATAGCCCTCATGTTGGCGGCGTTGGCGGCATCCGGATTCATTCATTTTGAACTTTTGTGTGCAGGTTTTCATTATTTTTTTTTTTTATGTCTGCATGCTTTTCAGGGATGGTAATATTTTATTCAACCCTTTCCATGCATAGTTACTTGAATTTTGCACTTTTGTGTACAGGTTTTTGACTTTTCTGTGCAGGTTTTTGACTTTTCTGTGCAGGTTTTTGACTTTTGTGTACAGGTTTTGAAATTTTGTCTTCAAGTGGAGTTTTACCTTGCTGGCATATTGCCATGGTGGTTTCCTTAACATTTCAGGGTATTTTTTGCAATTTTAACCCCTTGAAACAAATGTGATGCTTTTTTAACTTTCATGTGCAGGTTTTGAGGTTTGTCTTTCTTTTCTTCCAAGTGGATATTTTTCAAGTACAGTTTCACCTTACTGGCATATTGCCATTGTGGTTCTGTGACAAGGTATTTTTCTCAATTTTAACCCCTTGAAACAAATGTGATACTTTTTTTTTACTTTTATGTGTAGGTTTTGAGGTTTGTCTTTCTTTTCTTCCAAGTGGTGACTTACCTTGTAGCATATTGCCATGGTTCCTGTTTTATGTTAGGATGCTTCTTGGGGCTATCTTTATATTATTTAACCCTTTAGCTGCTTATTTACTTTAATTTTAGACTTTTGCGTGCAGGTTTTGGACTTTTGTGTGCAGTTTTTGATATTTTTTTTAAGTGGAGTTTTACCTCACTGGCATATTGCCATAGTGGTTACTGTAACATTTTCAGGGTATTTTTCTAAATTTTAACCCTTTAAAACAAATGTGATGGTTTTTAGCTCACCTACATCTGTAAGATGTGGTGAGCTATTGTCATAACCTCGGGCGTCAGCGTCGGCGTCCGGCGTGTCCAATATTGTAAGATTTAATGTTAAGGTTAATTTCTCAAACATCAGTGGGCTCAGGCCTTTGATATTGCATATGTAGGTTGTAGGGGACTATCAGAACAGTATTTAACCCTGATACTACGACTTTTTTCCAAATTTCACCTAAAATTTTTTTGCCAAAAGTTGTTGTAAGAATTTGCATTTAGGTGTTGTAAGAATTTGTGTTAAAGTCAGCTTTTGTGCAGATTGTGCTGCTTTAACTTCTCATTACTGTTGATTTTCATATTTCAATAACAACTGTAGGTATTAACCCTACTGTATGCAGAAATTTAACGGAAATTTTCTTTTTTTTCAGTTAAAATTTTCATGTTTTTCTCGGACTTAGTAAATTTTAAGTTGTAAAACTTTGTGTTTAAGTGAGTTGTTTTTCTATGTGTCTTTCCAGGCGATTAATATTCTACACTTGGATTACTGAACTCCATTGCAGTAATATTTAACCCTCATTACATGCATATTTGAGGAATTTGAAGCTGATTTTCTGCCAAAACTTGTTGTAAGAATTAGCGTTTAGGTGTTGTAAGAATTTGCGTTAAAGTCAGCTTTTGTGCAGATTGTGCTGCTTTAACTTCTCATTACTGTTGATTTTCATATTTCAATAACAACTGTAGGTATTAACCCTACTGTATGCAGAAATTTAACAAAAATTTTCTTTTTTTTTCAGTCAAAATTTTCATGTTTTTCTTGGACTTAGAAAATTTTAAGTTCTAAAAGTTTGTGTTAAGGTGAGGTGTTAAGCTGAGTTCTCAAAGATCAGTTGGCTCAGGCCTTTGATATTGCATATGTAGGTTGTAGGGGACTATCAGAACAGTATTTAACCCTGATACTATGACTTTTTTCCAAATTTCACCTAAAATTTTCTGCCAAAAGTTGTTGTAAGAATTTGCATTTAAGTGTTGTAAGAATTTGCGTTAAAGTCAGCTTTTGTGCAGATTGTGGCGCCTTCACCTCTCATTACTGTTTATTTTCTCATTTCAATAACAACT
This sequence comes from Pictodentalium vernedei, assembly GCA_031216915.1. NCBI lineage: Eukaryota > Metazoa > Mollusca > Scaphopoda > Dentaliida > Dentaliidae > Pictodentalium > Pictodentalium vernedei. The sequence continues at coordinate 470,495,148 of CM062292.1, forward strand.
GTAGGTATTAACCCTACTGTATGCAGAAATTTAACTGATTTCTTTTCTTTTTTTCAGTCACAATGTTCACGTTTTTGTCTGACTTACTCAATTTTAAGTTCTAAAAGTTTGTGTTAAGGTGAGGTGTTAAGGTGAGTTCTATTTCTATGCGTCTTTCCAGGCAATTGATATTGTATGCATGGGTTACTGAACTACATTGCGGTAACATTTTGCCCTTATTACATGCATATTTGAGGAATTTGAGGGGGATTTTTGGGACTTATATTCACTTTTTAAAAAAAATTTTTTTTTAATTTTTTAGCTCAACTTGACAAAGTCAAGCTGAGCTATTGCCATCACTTCTCGTCCGTCGGCGTACGTACGTACGTACGTTAGTACGTACGTCCACAATTTCCTTTGGCACACCTCACAGGTCACATTTATGATCAGATTACTTTGAAACTTGGTATGCTTGTTTGGGGTGACCTCTAGATGGGAGCTATCGATTTTCTTCAATTTCCGTCAAAAAATGTTGCCGCGGCCAACGTTCTTAGAACTTAGTTTAGTCAAACCACAATATTTCCCTTTGGCACACCCTACAGGGCACATTTATGATTTGATTGCTTTGAAACCTGGTGTGCTTATTTAGGGTGACCTCTAGATGGGAGCTATCGATTTTCTTCAATTTCCGGCAAAAAATGTTGCCACGGCCAACGTTCGTAGAACTTAGTTTAGTCAGACCTCAATATTTCCCTTTGGCACACCCTACAGGGCACATTTATGATCAGATTGCTTTGAAACCTTGTATGCTTGTTTGGGTAGACCTCTAGATGGGAGCTATCGATTTTCTTCAATTTCTGTCAAAAAATGTTGCCGCGGCCAACGTTCTTAGAACTTAGTTTAGTCAGAAGACTCAATATTTCCCTTTAGCACACCCTACAGGGTACATTTATGATCGGATTGCTTTGAAACCTGGCATGCTTGTTTGGGGTGACCTCTAGATGGGAGCTATCGATTTTCTTCAATTTCCGTCAAAAAATGTTGCCGCGGCCAACGTTCTTAGAACTTAGTTTAGTCAAACCACAATATTTCCCTTTGCCACACCCTACAGGGCACATTTATGATTTGATTGCTTTGAAATGTGGTATGCTTATTTAGGGTGACGTCTAGATGGGAGCTATCGATTTCCTTCAATTTCCGGCAATAAATGTTGCCACGGCCAACGTTCGTAGAACTTAGTTTAGTCAGACCTCAATATTTCCCTTTGGCACACCCTACAGGGCCCATTTATGATCAGATTGCTTTGAAACCTGGTATGCTTGTTTGGGGATACCTCTAGATGGGAGCTATCGATTTTCTTCAATTTCCGTCAAAAAATGTTGCCGCGGCCAACATTCTTAGAACTTAGTTTAGTCAGAAGACTCAATATTTCCCATTGGCACACCCTACAGGGAACATTTATGATCGGATTGCTTTGAAACCTGGCATGCTTGTTTGGGGTGACCTCCAGATGGGAGCTATCGATTTTCTTCAATTTCTGTCAAAAAATGTTGCCGCGGCCAACGTTTTTATAACTGTGTTTAGTCCGACCACAATATTTCCCTTTGGCACACCCTACAGGGCACATTTATGATTTGATTGCTTTGAAACCTGGTATGCTTGTTTGGGGAGACCTCTAGATGGGAGCTATCGATTTTCTTCAATTTCCGTCAAAAAATGTCACGGCCAACGTTCTTAGAATTTAGTCAAGTCAGACCACAATATTTCCCTTTTGTACACCCTACAGGGCACATTTATGATCGGATTGCTTTGAAACCTGGCATGCTTGTTTGGGAAGGCCTCTAGATGGGAGCTATCGATTTTCTTCGGTTTCTGTCAAAAAATGTTGCCACTGGCAAAAAAAAATGACACTGGTACCATTGATCTTCAATTTTGCCATTTCATTTATAACTTACCAAGTTCAAGTTTGTCAAGTTGAGCTACAGTGTCATTGACACTTTCATTTTTTAGCTCACCTGAGCGAAGCTCAAGGGGAGCTTAACTAATCACTTTCTGTCCGTCGTCCGTCGTCCGTCGTCCGTCGTCCGTCGTCGTCCGTCCGGCATTAACTTTACATTATCGACTTCTCCTCCTAAACCACTAGCCCAATTTTATTCAAATGTTGGCTAAATGTTTATTACCTAATGCCAATTCAGATTTGTTCAAATGAAGTTGCCCCTCCTCCTGGGTGGTGCCACACCCCCAAGGGGCACCAAAATCTTTGTAAATCTTCTTCTCATGAACCAGCAGTAGCAGAGACTTGATATTTGGTGTGCAGCTTCCTTTTGAGGTGTAGACTCAGATTTGTTCAAGAGAAGTTTGTGGGGCTATACTTGACGTTGTTATGAGAGGGGCAAAATTTTTTGCCCCGCCCAAAATTTCTATTTTCCAAACCGAGAGGCTGATTTGAACCAAATTTTATGTGAGGGCTTATTGGGTCATGAGTACTTGATTTATGCAAAAAAAAATTTTCCCGCAGCCCCGTGGGAACCACAGGAGCTAAAAATAGAAAAAATTTAAAACGCCCATATCTCCAAAACTGCACGGCACTGAGAATTTTTATTTGGTGTGCAGCTTCCTTAGGACCAACAGAAAGGATTGGTAAAAAAAAATTGCCATCGGTTTTATCATAGGGTACAGTTTCGGGACTTTGAAAAAGTGCTGAGTCAGCACTTTTTAACACTGTAGGCAATGGGAAAAACATTAAAAAATCTTCTTCTCCAGATCCAGCAGGCAGAATCTTTTGATATTTGGTATGCAACATTGTAGGGTGGATCTGATTCAAGTTTGTTCAAATCGGCCCCCTGGGTTCATATTTGGGCTCAGTATAGGAGCCCGATTTCGAACTTAGTGCATTTCAGGCAAATTTCTTAAAAAATCTTCTTCTCCAGATCCAGCAGGCAGAATCTTTTGATATTTGGTATGCAACATTGTGGGGTGGATCTGATTCAAGTTTGTTCAAATCGGCCCCCTGGGTTTATATTTGGGTTCAGTATAGGAGCCCAAATTTGAACTTACTGCATTTCAGGCAAATTTCTTTGAAAATCTTCTTCTCCAGATCCAGCAGGCAGAATCTTTTGATATTTGGTATGCAACATTGTAGGGTGGATCTGATTCAAGTTTGTTCAAATCGGCTCCCTAGATTCATATTTGGGCTCACTATAGGAGCTCGAATTCGAATTTAGTGCATTTCAGGCAAATTTCTTCAAAAATCTTCTTCTCCAGATCCAGCAGGCAGAATCTTTTGATATTTGGTATGCAATGTTGCGGGGTAGATCTGATTCAAGTTTGTTCAAATCGGCCCCCTGGATACATATTTGGGCTTACTATAGAAGCCCGAATTCGAACTTAGTGCATTTCAGGCAAATTTCTTAAAAAATCTTCTTCTCCAGATTCAGCATGCAGAATCTTTTCATATTTGGTAAGCAACATTGTGGGGTGGATCTGATTCAAGATTGTTCAAATCGGCCCCCTGGGTTAATATTTGGGCTCAGTATAGGAGCCCGATTTCGAACTTAGTGCATTTCAGGCAAATTTCTTAAAAAATCTTCTTCTCCAGATCCAGCAGGCAGAATCTTTTGATATTTGGTATGCAACATTGTAGGGTGGATCTGATTCAAGTTTGTTCAAATCGGCCCCCTGGGTTCATATTTGGGCTCAGTATAGGAGTCCGATTTCGAACTTAGTGCATTTAGGCAAATTTCTTAAAAAATCTTCTTCTCCAGATCCAGAAGGCAGAATCTTTTGATATTTGGTATGCAACATTGTGGGGTGGATCTGATTCAAGTTTGTTCAAATCGGCTTCCTAGATTCATATTTGGGCTCACTATAGAAGCTCGAATTTGAACTTAGTGCATTTCATGCAAATTTCTTAAAAAATCTTCTTCTCCAGATCCAGCAGGCAGAATCTTTTCATATTTGATAAGCAACATTGTGGGGTGGATCTGATTCAAGTTTGTTCAAATCGGCCCCCTGGGTTTATATTTGGGCTCAGTATAGGAGCCCAAATTTGAACTTAGTGCATTTCAAGCAAATTTATTAAAAAATCTTCTTCTCCAGATCCAGAAGGCAGAATCTTTTGATATTTGGTATGCAACATTGTGGGGTGGATCTGATTCAAGTTTGTTCAAATCGGCTTCCTAGATTCATATTTGGGCTCACTATAGAAGCTCGATTTCGAACTTAGTGCATTTCAGGCAAATTTCTTAAAAAATCATCTTCTCCAGATCCAGCAGGCAGAATCTTTTGATATTTGGTATGCAACATTGCGGGGTGGATCTGATTCAAGTTTGTTCAAATCAGCCACCTGGATTCATATTTGGGCTCACTATAGAAGCTCGAATTCAAACTTAGTGCATTTCGGGCAAATTTCTTCAAAAATCTTCTTCTCCAGATCCAGCAGGCAGAATCTTTTGATATTTGGTATGCAACATTGCGGGGTGGATCTGATTCAAGTTTGTTCAAATCGGCCCCCTGGATTCATATTTGGGCTTAATATAGAAGCCCGAATTCGCACTTAGTGCATTTCAGGCAAATTTCTTCAAAAATCTTCTTCTCCAGATCCAGCAGGCAGAATCTTTTGATATTTGGTATGCAACATTGCGGGGTGGATCTGATTCAAGTTTGTTCAAATCGGCCCCCTGGATTCATATTTGGGCTTAATATAGAAGCCCGAATTCGCACTTAGTGCATTTCGGGCAAATTTATTAAAAAATCTTCTTCTCCAGATCCAGCAGGCAGAATCTTTTGATATTTGGTATGCAACATTGTGGGGTGGATCTGATTCAAGTTTGTTCAAATCGGCTTCCTAGTTTCGTATTTGGGCTCACTATAGAAGCTTGAATTCGAACTTAGTGCATTTCAGGCAAATTTCTTAAAAAATCTTCTTCTCCAGATCCAGCTTCAGAATCTTTTCATATTTGGTAAGCAACATTGTGGGGTGGATCTGATTCAAGTTTGTTCAAATCGGCCCCCTGGGTTTATATTTGGGCTCCGTATAGGAGCCCAAATTTTAACTTAGTGCGTTTCAGGCATATTTCTTAAAAAATCTTCTTCTCCAGATCCAGCAGGCAGAATCTTTTGATATTTGGTATGCAACATTGTAGGGTGGATCTGATTGTGATTCATGAACGTATTTATTTATAAAGTTGATAGAATCTTAGACAAAATTTGCAGAAAAGATCTACTATAGAAGGGGTGGTATCCAGGGTGAACCGTTTACCCAAATCTAGCAGTACTAATGCATTATTCACACAAATCTTCGTTCAAATTTTATGACCCCTCATTGGAACACACGCATTCAGCTCATTCCAACAAAGGTCATATGCCATGTTTTCGAGACAAAGGAATAAAAATTTTAGTTATTCATGAAATTTTTAGGCAACTGTTGTCTGTTATTCACATTGCTTCATGAAATTTCAGTACTTTTAGAAGTTACCTCAGTAATCAAGGGTTAATTCCCCTTAATTAAATGTCGCCTCTACAAAACAACCACTTTGCATATCTTACCTTTTTACCAGCATAACTGCCAAAACTTGTCAGCATTCTTCGCAAAAATCGCTATTCAAATTTTAATTTTTGTCTCTTAAACATACATGTACTTATCGCTTGTAAATATCCCATTGGAATGAGCTTTTTGAGCTCATTCCAATGAGAGGTCGCACACCATGCTTTTTGAGTCAAAAAAGCAATTTTTTTAGTTATTCCAGAATTTCGTACGTAAAACACAGCTTTATGACTTCACATTAAAATGAGCTCTCTAAGCTTGTTCCAATCAACATTCACGCACTATGTCTTTCACACAAAAAATAAAATTTTCCATTTATTCAGGAATTTTGTTTGCAAGAACACTCTTACCCCCTCCCCCCCCACAAACACACACACACAAACACACACACACACACACAAACACAGACACACACATCTAAAAGTTCGTCAGCAAAAAAACAGTTACTTCAATTTTTAAATGCATTATAGGAACAACTTGCCTAATCAAATTTAAATACTTTTGCATCATTCTGTATCTAGAACAAACCATTTACCATATCTTTACGCAAAATTCTCCAGCATCATTCACAAAAAAACACCATTATTTATATATTCACATTTCTGTCTCAAAAATATACCTGATCTTCCCATACCCCTATTGGAATAAGCTGTTTGAGCTTGTTCCAATGATGATAAAAAAAAATAAAATTTGTGAAAATTTTTGTTTTCTTGCATGCAAATATATACATGTAGCACATGGAAGATATCCACAGTTGGGGAGAGATGTCCAAGGCTATCTCTTCACATTCCTTGTTTGTGCTTCATGCTAAACCAGTTTGTCTGCAGAGATAAATTTGCTTTATTAAAAATCATTGGAGATTGGCCACACACCAATGATTTTAAATAAAACTAATTTTAGGTAACAAATGTTGAACTTCAAACAAAATCTATCACTCAACCAGTTAATGTTGATGAGGCATGACATGGTGAAGGTGACCTAAAATACTTCTTAGAGTCACTTTGTCAGGTGAGCGATTAAGGCCACGTGGGGCCTCTTGTTTTATTTAATACTTTCTCATACTTGTTACTAGTAACATTAAGGCTTATTTTAGTTGTTGATGTGATGTATTTTTGTTGGGACTTATAGTCACTTTCTTGAATGAATGTTTTTCCGCAACTCCTCTTTAACCAATGAATGTACTTCAGTTACAATTTCAGTGATTTATGAAAGCCTTTCCTAATTCTTATTTATGATTTAATATCTGGCCTCACGATTCATATTCTTAATCATAAACATTTCTAAAAGAAAAAAATGCTTTTATATCCAATGATTCTACGTTGAATTGATATATAATAAATGCAGAAATATAGACTTTCCAAAGCCATCACATAAACCACATTAATCATTTGATGCCTAGTTAATGATTTATATTATCTAAATATTAGGTACATGTATGTTACATAGGAACGACATTATCAAGTGCGAATGTAGGTGAGCGTTGGGATGTAACATCCCTCTTGTTTGACTTTTATGTGCAGGTTTTGAGGTTTGTCTTTCTTTTCTTCCAAGTGGATATTTTTCAAGTAGAGTTTCACCTTACTGGCATATTGCCATTGTGGTTACTGTGACAGGGTATTTTTCTCAATTTTAACCCCTTGAAACAAATGTGATACTTTTTTTTACTTTTATGTGCAGGTTTTGAGGTTTGTCGTTCTTTTCTTCCAAGTAGCGAATTACCTTGTAGCATTTTACCATGGTTCCTATTTTATGTTAGGATGCTTCTTGGGGCTATTATTATATAATTTAACCCTTTAGCTGCTTATTTACTTTAATTTTAGACTTTTGTTTGCAGGTTTTGTACTTTTGTGTGCAGGTTTTGATATTTTTTTTAAGTGGAGTTTTACCTCACTGGCATATTGCCATGGTGGTTGCTGTAACATTTTCAGGGTATTTTTTCTAAATTTTAACTCCTTGAAACAAATGTGGTGCTTCTTTTACTTTTATGTTGCAGGTTTTGAGGTTTGTCTTTCTTTTCTTCCAAGTGGATATTTTTCAAGAACAGTTTCACCTTACTGGCATATTGGCATTGTGGTTCTGTGACGGTATTTTTCTCAATTTTAACCCCTTGAAACAAATGTGATACTTTTTTTTTACTTTTATGTGCAGGTTTTGAGGTTTGTCTTTCTTTTCTTCCAAGTGGCGAATTACCTTGTAGCATATTGCCATGGTTCCTATTTTATGTTAGGATGCTTCTTGGGGCTATTTTTATATTATTTAACCCTTTAGCTGCTTATTTACTTTAATTTTGGACTTTTGTTTGCAGGTTTTGTACTTCTGTGTGCAGGTTTTTATATTTTTTTTAAGTGGAGTTTTACCTCACTGGCATATCGCCATGGTGGTTATTGTAACTTTTTCAGGGTATTTTTCTAAATTTTAACCCTTTGAAACAAATGTGATACTTTTTTGACTTTTATGTGCAGGTTTTGAGGTTTTTCTTTCTTTTCTTTCAAGTGGATATTTTTCAGGTAGAGTTTCACCTTACTGGCATATTGCCATGGTGGTTACTGTGACATTATCAGGGTGTTTTTCTCAATTTTAACCCATTGAAAAAAATGTAATACTTTTTTTTTTACTTTTATGTGCAGGTTTTGAGGTTTGTCTTTCTTTTCTTCAAAGTGGAGACTTACCTTGTAGCATATTGCCATGGTTCCTATTTTATGTTAGCATGCTTCTTAGGGGTTATTATCATATTATTTAACCCTTTAGCTGCTTATTTTCTTTAATTTTGGGCATTTGTGTTCAAGTTTTGAACTTCTTTTTTTTTTACTCCAGCCTCCCCCTTACATTGGCCACCTGTTGGTGAGCCACGGGGTACTGATAGTTTGAGAATCTGGTAAGGGTTGGTTCCAGTTTTCTGCAATAAACTAAGTAAACTGCTGCTCCTGCCCTGACAAGATCATAATCTGACATTTTCTGGAAAGCTGTCAGTGAGAGCTTTCCAGAAAGTGATGTCAGCTTCTGGTCTTATCAGTGCAGGAAGAGAAAGATACATAGTTTATACAGGGTTTCCGCTAGGGGAAAATTTGTGGGTCCAGTAGTTTAAAGAAAGTGAAACTCAGATGCCGAAGGCGTCTACCGCACATGCCAAAGGCACGTGCATATAGAGGGGGGTCTGGGGGGTTGGATTTTTAGGTGCTCTCTGGTGGCCTCTGGGGGCATTCTGGTCGCTAAAATGCTGAATAATTGATGTGGAAAATATGTATTTTTTCCTCCTACAATTCTCTAAATTCCCACGGGACCAGATGGGACACACAATACTACATATGGTCGGAGGTTTCATAAAAATACAAACCCAAAACAACACAAAATCCACGAATCCTAACATTGACTGAGCTTTGTTTACAACGGTTTGCGGTAATATTTGAAAAAAACCATGATGCGGACCTGTGATGTCTTGCACGTGCAATTCAATTACCGTACTGACTCTTGTAGAAGCCCAGGGGGGTATTTGCAGTGGATAAATTGCAAAGTGTGTGTGGGGGGGGGGGGGGGGGGGCTGTGTTTCGGGGTGAGTAATAGTGCTTGCAAGTCGCGTTGGGATGCGTCTGAAATTGGCGATGTAAGACAAGTAAGTATCCACTGGGTATGTTACGTTTCTTTGGAAACCGCCTACCAATTTTATAGAATTTGCTTTAAAAATTCTCATAATTATCTTGTACATACGTTTCATTTTCAGATTTTGGGTTTTAATCCTCAATTTAATGAATAAAACAAACGGAAAACCATGCGGTGTTGTTTTCATTTTTTTTGTACAGGTTACTCTCGAAAGTCGAAGCCAGTTAAGGACGTAAGTATGTCAGTTAGCACTGCAAAACACCCCCTTGAAAACAGACAAACATAGTCTGTTTAAAAATATCGGTTTTTTTAATATGTACATTTTTTACGAATAAAACAAAATATAGCTTCACACAAACTCAATAAAAAAAAATCATAATATGAAGACCAGATAAAATTTACACAGCGAAATATGAATAACAAAATAGTTGCCTCCCTTGGCAACATTCAAAAAATTGATTTTACACTGAAAATCATAACTTCACATGTTGCAGGGCATGATGAAAAGATAAATGAGCATGTTTTATTGAACCAGTAAGTCATAAATCATATTCCTGGTTATATTGTTATATAATTCTCAAATACCAGAGTTGTAATTATTTTTCATTTTTAATTACCACTTTCTCATCAATTTCTGAACACCCGTTTTTCACAATGAGTTGTGCACGCTCGAAAGTGGCAGTGTTCTTTCACAATGAGTTGTGCACCGCTCGAAAGTGGCAGTGTTCAATCAGTATCGTTCTGATGATATTCAACCACTGTGAAAACTATATGTTGTGGGCGTGTTTCAGACAACTACTGACAGCAGCCTGCACACTCATTTGAAACAAGTGACAGCTTCCAAAACAAGTACATCATTTATCGCTCAAAATAAAAGCCAGTGATTTCAGACGAAACACGATAATTTGAGTCCGAAATTTTAAAGGCGACGTTTAGGATTTGAACTTTGTTCCCCCTCTCGCCTGGGGGTTATAAAGTATCAGGTTGACGCCAGTATTAGCAGGCATAGTATGTAACATAATTATGCCTATATTACGTGGAAACAAAGGATCCCGAGTGTCGTTACGATACAGCATTGTACTCGACATTTTAACCACCAGCTTTTCTGACCGATCATAGTAAGATCGGCGGGGGGAATGGGTCCGGTCGACGGACCCGCTGCCGGTCTAGGGAAAACCCTGGTTTATAGGATTATCCTACACAACTTATTTTGACTTGTACTGTAAACAATTGCAACTGTATCTTGATATATGCATTATTCTTCTCAAGTTTCTTATCAGAAAATACTGATTGATGACGACAATTGTTTGGAAAACCAGGAAAGTTTTTGTTTATTACTGTCAGCTTAGATGACAGTACTTATTGTATATCTTTTAAGATTTGACAGAATTGGAGTAAAATGTGTTTGACTGTAACCCTTTACCTATCCAAAGCTATTTTGAAAGAGAATACAGTCTGAGAAAATTGTAATTTTCAAAATATTTAACCTTCTTTTACTGATTTTTTTTTTGTTGAAACAGAATTCATAAATGTATGCATTTTCAAGAAAATCTTCTTTGAAACATACTGTATGGTATAACCTGCCAGTGGGTTATGAGCGTGCTATATGGTATAACCTGCAATGGGTTACGAGCGTACTATATGGTATAACCTGCCAATGGGTTACAGGCGTATTATATGGCATAACCTGCCAATGGGTTACAAGCGTACTATATGGTATAACCTGCCAATGGGTTACGAGCGTATGATATGGTATAACCTGCCAATGGGTTACAGGCGTATTATATGGCATAACCTGCCAATGGGTTACAAGCATACTATATGGTATAACCTGCCAATGGGTTACAAGCGTACTATATGGTATAACCTGCCAATGGGTTACGAGCGTATTATATGGCATAACCTGCCAATGGGTTACGAGCGTACTATATGGTATAACCTGCCAATGGGTTACAGGCGTATTATATGGCATAACCTGCCAATGGGTTACAAGCATACTATATGGTATAACCTGCCAATGGGTTACGAGCGTATGATATGGTATAACCTGCCAATGGGTTACAGGCGTATTATATGGCATAACCTGCCAATGGGTTACAAGCATACTATATGGTATAACCTGCCAATGGGTTTCGAGCGTATTATATGGCATAACCTGCCAATGGGTTACGAGCGTACTATATGGTATAACCTGCCAATGGGTTATGAGCGTACTATATGGTATAACCTGCCAATGGGTTACAGGCGTATTACATGGCATAACCTGCCAATGGGTTACAAGCATACTATATGGTATAACCTGTCAATGGGTTACGAGTGTACTATATGATATAACCTGCCAATGGGTTACGAGCGTACTATATGGTATAACCTGCCAATGGGTTACGAGCGTACTATATGGTATAACCTGCCAATGGGTTACAGGCGTATTATATGGCATAACCTGCCAATGGGTTACAAGCGTACTATATGGTATAACCTGCCAATGGGTTACGAGCGTATTATATGGCATAACCTGCCAATGGGTTACGAGCGTACTATATGGTATAACCTGCCAATGGGTTACAGGCGTATTATATGGCATAACCTGCCAATGGGTTACAAGCGTACTATATGGTATCACCTGCCAATGGGTTACAAGCGTACTATATGGTATAACCTGCCAATGGGTTACGAGCGTACTATATGGTATAACCTGCCAACGGATTATGAGCGTACTATATGGTATAACCTGCCAATGGGTTACGAGCGTACTATATGGTATAACCTGCCAATGGGTTACGAGCGTACTATATGATATAACCTGCAAATGGGTTACGAGCGTACTATATGATATAACCTGCCAATGGGTTACAGGCGTATTATATGGCATAACCTGCCAATGGGTTACAAGCGTACTATATGGTATAACCTGCCAATCGGTTACAAGCGTACTATATGGTATAACCTGCCAATGGGTTATGAGCGTACTATATGGTATAACCTGCCAATGGGTTACGAGCGTACTATATGGTATAACCTGCCAATGGGTTACGAGTGAACTATATAGTATAACCTGCCAATGGGTTACAAGCGTACTATATGGTATAACCTGCCAATGGGTTACGAGCGTACTATATGGTATAACCTGCCAATGGGTTATGAGTGTACTATATGGTATAACCTGCCAATGGGTTACAAGCGTACTCTATGGTATAACCTGCCAATGGGTTACGAGCATACTATATGGTATAACCTGCCAATGGGTTATGAGTGTACTATATGGTATAACCTGCCAATGGGTTACGTGTGTACTATATGGTATAACCTGCCAATGGGTTATGAGTGTACTATATGGTATAACCTGCCAATGGGTTATGAGTGTACTATATGGTATAACCTGCCAATGGGTTACGAGCGTACTATATGGTATAACCTGCCAATGGGTTACAGGCGTATTATATGGCATAACCTGCCAATGGGTTACAAGCGTACTATATGGTATAACCTGCCAATGGGTTACAAACGTACTATATGGTATAACCTGCCAATGGGTTACGAGTGAACTATATGGTATAACCTGCCAATGGGTTATGAGCGTACTATATGGTATAACCTGCCAATGGGTTACGAGCGTACTATATGGTATAACCTGCCAATGGGTTATGAGTGTACTATATGGTATAACCTGTCAATGGGTTACAAGCATACTATATGGTATAACCTGCCAATGGGTTACGAGCATACTATATGGTATAACCTGCCAATGGGTTACCCGTGTACTATATGGTATAACCTGCCAATGGGTTATGAGTGTACTATATGGTATAACCTGCCAATGGGTTACGTGTGTACTATATGCTATAACCTGCCAATGGGTTATGAATGTACTATATGGTATAACCTGCCAATGGGTTATGAGCGTACTATATGGTATAACCTGCCAATGGGTTACGAGCGTACTATATGATATAACCTGCCAATGGGTTACGTGTGTACTATATGGTATAACCTGCCAATGGGTTACGAGCGTATTATATGGCATAACCTGCCAATGGGTTACAAGCGTACTATATGGTATAACCTGCCAATGGGTTACGAGTGTACTATATGGTATAACCTGCCAATGGGTTATGTGCGTACTATATGGTATAACCTGCCAATGGGTTACGAGCATAGTATATGATATAACCTGCCGATGGGTTACTATATGCGTTGTGCATGCCAAAGGCTAAAATGTCAGGCAAATTTAAACCCAGAGCCTTTTATGTTTACTTCAATCCAGGATGACTCACGTTGTGTCCTTGGGCAAGGTATTTTATCCCAGTTGCCTACATGGGGGCACGACGACGCCGTGTACTGAGGCGTACTGCACGCCAATGATGCACATGTCTTTAACAGCTGTAATCCTGCTTGAGCGGAGCTTGAACGGAGTTAGAATGTTGGGGAGCTGACAGTTGCTTATCGATGCTCGGTGGTTCTCTCCAGGTACTCTGGCTTCCTCCACCCGTAAAACTGTCGTGTCACGATTAGCCATTTTGCATAATTATGTGACCTTAAACACCAATAATAAATAAATAAAAAATAATAAATACTTTTAGGGGATTGACAACAAATCCCTGAATTTTACACGTAACTTGTACCAAAAAATAGTTGTAGGAAATTTTAGAAATACTACCATTCATAAACGATATCTACAGAACCACCACCAGAAGGAATATGAAAAATTAAAAAGTGTAAGAATCCAATGACAGCCATATTTGTACAATTTTATTGACAAAAGTGCGAGGATATTTCAGGTCATGTTTGTCTTGTACTGGTTAATTTGTTAGGTAAATGGTTAAATTGACTTTATAGGGCTGAAACATTTAAAGGGTTTTCTTGATCGATTAATCACATGGATAAACCTTGGTTAACTGATTAATCACTTAGGGGATATTTGATTGTTTGGGGCCGTAAACGATGGTTTTACTGTCGCAAATATCCGTTTTACCGGCTCCGCGTTGCGACAGTAAAACCATCGTTTACGGCCCCAAACAATCAAATACAACATAGTTATCCCCATTCCAATATAATTTGGCTGAAAACTGAGATAGTATTTGATCACCCAACTAGAACAACGCCTTGTTGAAGACAACAATTTAAATCTAAAAATACAGTCTTCGTGACGTCATTTGGGAGTTCCAAACAAAATCACGAAAGTTTTTTTTACGCTGCTAGAAAACAAATAGTTCCAAATGTTTTAGTCATTTTATCACCAATAACAAAATATGTTTATATTTGTACTGACAACATTTATCATGTTTAAATGTTTGTGACAATCTGAAAACTAAATACGCCGGCTGCTTTCCCTGTTCAAAGTTTAGAGTTCACATTGTGATTTTTCAGTCTTGAGTCGGGAAGCACTCGAGGATTTACCATTAAAGTTAAAAATATTGAGATCTTTGATTGGAAGCCTTTGTTCAACCGTAATAATTACTTATGGTTACAGAACAATTGTTCCTTTTGAACTGTTTCTGGGAAGTCATGTCTGGTGGAATTGGGCTACTGGTAATGACATAACTTGCAGAACGAATAGTTCACCTCTCTCAGGCTCAGTGGTGAACGCGTTTCTGCAGTTGTACATGTTGGTACCACGAACGCAGGTGACAAATCAGAAAATGAAAGGACCGCTTGCACTTTAAGTCGATGTTATAACATTGCTAACGCATCGTTCAGAAATTGTTGGCCTTCGACAATTAAAATTTTTATTGCCAGTTGTCCGAATTTTGGTTTTCTATTTCGCATATAGCGTCCATAAATTCTTCACCGTACGAAAAATTGCTATTTATAAATTATCAGAATATCACTGACTGGTTCCACACGGATGTCGTTAAGCCTGTCGGAATCAGTTTTTTTCAACTCTTATTTCATTACTCAGCAGTCTCTGTCAAACCTCTTCCACATTAATAAAACTTTCTATCTTCATCCATATTAATTACAGTTAATTACGAGAAAGAAAACATTTTTATTTTACAGAAAGGCAACGCGTTCACAGCGTTTGTTTACCTTGGATGTTGTAGTCAATGACTCTTAATGGAACGAAAATAGAACGCCCACGAATACATCTTGACTTTCCTGAAATAGTTTTTGAATACACAAAATTTGCGACAGGTTATGCCGATTTTACTGTCGTAAATTTTATTGATTGACCAATCAAATTTCGAGATTTATAGTAATTGTATTAGAATTGCCCTTATAGGTATCTGAATAATTGCCATACCATTGATGATTTATAGCATTAACCCTTTACTCAGCAAAAAGGACAGAATCGGTCGGCTCTGCATTAAAAAATCTCCATTCAGATTTTATTATGTTTTAAATTTTTGTCTCAAAACGTAGCTTATGATCCCTCATTGGAACGAGCTCAAAACATAGCTTATGATCCCTCACTGGAACGAGCTCAAAACATAGCTTATGATCCCTCATTGGAACGAGCTCAAAACATAGCTTATGATCCCACATTGGAACAAGCTCAAAACGTAGCTTATGATCCCTCATTGGAACGAGCTCAAAACATAGCTTATAATCCCTCACTGGAACGAGCTCAAAACATAGCTTATGATCCCACATTGGAACAAGCTCAAAACGTAGCTTATGATCCCTCATTGGAACGAGCTCAAAACATAGCTTATGATCCCTCATTGGAACGAGCTCAAAACATAGCTTATGATCCCACATTGGAACGAGCTCAAAACATAGCTTATGATCCCTCACTGGAACGAGCTCAAAACGTAGCTTATGATCCCTCACTGGAACGAGCTCAAAACATAGCTTATGATCCCTCATTGGAACGAGCTCAAAACATAGCTTATGATCCCTCATTGGAACGAGCTCAAAACATAGCTTATAATCCCTCACTGGAACGAGCTCAAAACATAGCTTATGATCCCACATTGGAACGAGCTCAAAACATAGCTTATGATCCCTCATTGGAACGAGCTCAAAACATAGCTTATGATCCCTCACTGGAACGAGCTCAAAACATAGCTTATGATCCCTCACTGGAACGAGCTCAAAACATAGCTTATGATCCCTCACTGGAACGAGCTCAAAACATAGCTTATGATCCCTCACTGGAACGAGCTCAAAACATAGCTTATGATCCCTCATTGGAACGAGCTCAAAACATAGCTTATGATCCCACATTGGAACAAGCTCAAAACGTAGCTTATGATCCCTCATTGGAACGAGCTCAAAACATAGCTTATGATCCCTCATTGGAACGAGCTCAAAACATAGCTTATGATCACTCACTGGAATGAGCTCAAAACATAGCTTATGATCCCACATTGGAACGAGCTCAAAACATAGCTTATGAGCCCACATTGGAACGAGCTCAAAACGTAGCTTATGATCCCTCATTGGAACGAGCTCAAAACATAGCTTATGATCCCTCATTGGAACGAGCTCAAAACATAGCTTATGATCACTCACTGGAATGAGCTCAAAACATAGCTTATGATCCCACATTGGAACGAGCTCAAAACATAGCTTATGAGCCCACATTGGAACGAGCTCAAAACGTAGCTTATGATCCCTCACTGGAACGAGCTCAAAACATAGCTTATGATCCCACATTGGAACAAGCTCAAAACGTAGCTTATGATCCCTCATTGGAACGAGCTCAAAACATAGCTTATGATCCCTCATTGGAACGAGCTCAAAACATAGCTTATGATCCCTCATTGGAACGAGCTCAAAACATAGCTTATGATCACTCACTGGAATGAGCTCAAAACATAGCTTATGATCCCACATTGGAACGAGCTCAAAACATAGCTTATGAGCCCACATTGGAACGAGCTCAAAACGTAGCTTATGATCCCTCATTGGAACGAGCTCAAAACATAGCTTATGATCCCTCATTGGAACGAGCTCAAAACATAGCTTATGATCCCTCACTGGAACGAGCTCAAAACATAGCTTATGATCCCTCATTGGAACGAGCTCAAAACATAGCTTATGATCCCACATTGGAACGAGCTCAAAACATAGCTTATGATCCCACACTGGAACGAGCTCAAAACATAGCTTATGATCCCACATTGGAACGAGCTCAAAACATAGCTTATGATCCCTCACTGGAACGAGCTCAAAACATAGCTTATGATCCCTCATTGGAACGAGCTCAAAACATAGCTTATGATCCCACATTGGAACGAGCTCAAAACATAGCTTATGATCCCTCATTGGAACGAGCTCAAAACATAGCTTATGATCCCACACTGGAACGAGCTCAAAACATAGCTTATGATCCCTCATTGGAACGAGCTCAAAACATAACTTATGATCCCTCATTGGAACGAGCTCAAAACATAGCTTATGATCCCTCACTGGAACGAGCTCAAAACATAGCTTATGATCCCTCATTGGAACGAGCTCAAAACATAGCTTATGATCCCTCATTGGAACGAGCTCAAAACATAGCTTATGATCCCTCACTGGAACGAGCTCAAAACATAGCTTATGATCCCTCATTGGAACGAGCTCAAAACATAGCTTATGATCCCTCATTGGAACGAGCTCAAAACATAGCTTATGATCCCACACTGGAACGAGCTCAAAACATAGCTTATGATCCCTCATTGGAACGAGCTCAAAACATAGCTTATGATCCCACATTGGAACGAGCTCAAAACATAGCTTATGATCCCTCACTGGAACGAGCTCAAAACATAGCTTATGATCCCTCATTGGAACGAGCTCAAAACATAGCTTATGATCCCTCATTGGAACGAGCTCAAAACATAGCTTATGATCCCACACTGGAACGAGCTCAAAACATAGCTTATGATCCCTCATTGGAACGAGCTCAAAACATAACTTATGATCCCTCATTGGAACGAGCTCAAAACATAGCTTATGATCCCACACTGGAACGAGCTCAAAACATAGCTTATGATCCCTCATTGGAACGAGCTCAAAACATAACTTATGATCCCTCATTGGAACGAGCTCAAAACATAGCTTATGATCCCTCATTGGAACGAGCTCAAAACATAGCTTATGATCCCTCATTGGAACGAGCTCAAAACATAACTTATGATCCCTCATTGGAACGAGCTCAAAACATAGCTTATGATCCCACATTGGAACGAGCTCAAAACATAGCTTATGATCCCACATTGGAACGAGCTCAAAACATAACTTATGATCCCTCATTGGAACGAGCTCAAAACATAGCTTATGATCCCTCATTGGAACGAGCTCAAAACATAGCTTATGATCCCACATTGGAACGAGCTCAAAACATAACTTATGATCCCTCATTGGAACGAGCTCAAAACATAGCTTATGATCCCACATTGGAACGAGCTCAAAACATAACTTATGATCCCTCATTGGAACGAGCTCAAAACATAGCTTATGATCCCTCACTGGAACAAGCTCAAAACATAGCTTATGATCCCTCATTGGAACGGTTATGATCCCTCACTGGAACGAGCTCAAAACATAGCTTATGATCCCTCATTGGAAAGAGCTCAAAACGTAGCTTATGATCCCTCATTGGAATGAGCTCAAAACGTAGCTTATGATCCCTCATTGGAACGAGCTCAAAACATAGCTTATGATCCCACATTGGAATGAGCTCAAAACATAGCTTATGATCCCTCATTGGAACGAGCTCAAAACATAGCTTATGATCCCTCATTGGAACGAGCTCAAAACATAGCTTATGATCCCACATTGGAATGAGCTCAAAACATAGCTTATGATCCCACATTGGAATGAGCTCAAAACATAGCTTATGATCCCTCATTGGAACGAGCTCAAAACATAGCTTATGATCCCTCATTGGAAAGAGCTCAAAACATAGCTTATGATCCCTCATTGGAATGAGCTCAAAACGTAGCTTATGATCCCTCATTGGAATGAGCTCAAAACGTAGCTTATGATCCCTCATTGGAATGAGCTCAAAACGTAGCTTATGATCCCTCATTGGAATGAGCTCAAACCGTAGCTTATGATCCCTCATTGGAATAAGCTCAAAACATAGCTAATGATCCCTCATTGGAACGAGCTCAAAACATAGCTTATGATCCCTCATTGGAATGAGCTCAAAACATAGCTTATGATCCCTCATTGGAACGAGCTCAAAACATAGCTTATGATCCCACATTGGAACAAGCTCAAAACATAGCTTATGATCCCTCATTGGAAAGAGCTCAAAACGTAGCTTATGATCCCTCATTGGAATGAGCTCAAAACGTAGCTTATGATCCCTCATTGGAATGAGCTCAAAACATAGCTTATGATCCCTCACTGGAACGAGCTCAAAACTAGCTTATGATCCCTCATTGGAATGAGCTCAAAACATAGCTTATGATCCCACATTGGAACGAGCTCAAAACAAAGCTTATGATCCCACATTGGAACGAGCTCAAAACATAGCTTATGATCCCTCATTGGAATGAGCTCAAAACATAGCTTATAATCCCTCACTGGAACGAGCTCAAAACATAGCTTATGATCCCTCACTGGAACGAGCTCAAAACATAGCTTATGATCCCACATTGGAACGAGCTCAAAACGTAGCTTATGATCCCTCATTGGAACGAGCTCAAAACATAGCTTATGATCCCTCATTGGAATGAGCTCAAAACATAGCTTATGATCCCTCATTGGAATGAGCTCAAAACATAGCTTATGATCCCTCACTGGAACGAGCTCAAAACATAGCTTATGATCCCTCATTGGAACGGTTATGATCCCTCATTGGAACGAGCTCAAAACATAGCTTATGATCCCTCACTGGAACGAGCTCAAAACATAGCTTATGATCCCTCATTGGAACGGTTATGATCCCTCATTGGAACGAGCTCAAAACATAGCTTATGATCCCTCACTGGAACGAGCTCAAAACATAGCTTATGATCCCTCACTGGAACGAGCTCAAAACATAGCTTATGATCCCTCACTGGAACGAGCTCAAAACATAGCTTATGATCCCTCATTGGAACGGTTATGATCCCTCATTGGAACGAGCTCAAAACATAGCTTATGATCCCTCACTGGAACGAGCTCAAAACATAGCTTATGATCCCTCACTGGAACGAGCTCAAAACATAGCTTATGATCCCTCATTGGAACGAGCTCAAAACATAGCTTATGATCCCACATTGGAAAGAGCTCAAAACGTAGCTTATGTTCCCTCATTGGAACGAGCTCAAAACATAGCTTATGATCCCACATTGGAACGAGCTCAAAACATAGCTTATGATCCCTCATTGGAATGAGCTCAAAACATAGCTTATGATCCCACATTGGAACGAGCTCAAAACATAGCTTATGATCCCTCATTGGAACGAGCTCAAAACATAGCTTATGATCCCTCACTGGAACGAGCTCAAAACATAGCTTATGATCCCTCATTGGAACGAGCTCAAAACATAGCTTATGATCCCACATTGGAACGAGCTCAAAACATAGCTTATGATCCCTCACTGGAACGAGCTCAAAACATAGCTTTTGATCCCTCATTGGAATGAGCTCAAAACATAGCTTATGATCCCACATTGGAACGAGCTCAAAACATAGCTTATGATCCCTCATTGGAACGAGCTCAAAACATAGCTTATGATCCCTCATTGGAATGAGCTCAAAACATAGCTTATGATCCCTCATTGGAATGAGCTCAAAACGTAGCTTATGATCCCTCATTGGAACGAGCTCAAAACATAGCTTATGATCCCTCATTGGAATGAGCTCAAAACATAGCTAATGATCCCTCATTGGAATGAGCTCGTTCCAATGAGGGATCATATCATAAGCTATGTTTTTGAGACAAAAATTGAAAATTTTTAGTAATTCAAGAATCTATTTTGCAAGTGTCATCTGCTACCCGCATTGGGTAAAGATTAACTTAAAAATGACCATTTCCAGCTACTGATACAGTATAATGATCTTGCAAGTGAACAAGTATGTCATCACTAACTTGTATGCTTTACTCTGTCTCATATAATTGATGTGAGTCAGTGTGGCAATGTTTGCCTGTTTTGGAGCAAGTTTGTTCCTTTATTAAAGCCGAAAATACAGTAGTTCAACAGTAGTGTTTAACCCTTTACCTAACGAATCGCCCGCATCCGCCCGCGTAATATGCAAATTGAGCAGTTGAAAAAATTAAATTTTTTCAAAATTTTTCGACAAAACCATATCATGTGACCCCTCATTGGAACGATCTCATTGAGCTCGTTCCAATGAGGGTTGACATGATATGGTTTTGTTGAAATTTTTTGAAAAATTAGAAAAAATGATATTTAAAATAATAAATTTTGATATCGTCTGCATTGGGTAAAAGGTTAATCGATCAATTACTTTTTTGATCAATCAAGACGTTGATCATTGGTTGATCAATTAATAGGTTAAACGTTTCAACTCGAATTCTTTTCACACGAATCGTAGCATAGGTAACTTTGAGAATCTACATGGACTCTCGCTGTTTTTGTTGTGTGAATCTTTGCATGAATCGATTCTCAACTAAGTATAAGCCGTGTAAATCACCTCCAAAATACCAATATCGACATAAAGTTTGAAATTTCATTACTGCCGGCTCTATTTTAAGAACATGTCTTGATTTGTTTTCAGATGAGAATCAGTTTAGGAATTTAATACTGTGGTTGGAAGATCAGAAGATACGACATTACAAAATAGAAGACCGAGCACCTTTGAGAGAAATAGCGGTTCCAGAATGGTTAAAATATTATGAAAAGGTTATACATTGTACAGATAGCTGATATCTTTTCCCCTGCACTGCTTTTTATATGGTCTCTCTCTGGAGCAGGTGGTATGGTATGGTTGTGTCTGTCTGACAGACAGACATGTTAACCCTCCCAGAAATCCCGAGAAATTCCCCAGAATTTAACATTGTTATCGGCGTACCAGAAAAAGATCTCCTTGGGCCAAAAATCCCGGAAGATATCAGTCAAAACCTTTGGCAATTTTGAAATGATTTGAGTGTTGATTTGCGATCAGTTTCAAAAGATATATAATCTTGGCATTTCCCTGTTCAAAAATCATTAAAATGATCGTAAAATTCAGTATTAAAAGCAAAAGTTGTTTGTACCTTTTATGCTGTCTGCCCATCCATCTGTCTATCTTTCTGTTTGTTAGCTTTAATAACTTGAAAATGAAATGCACCATGGATCCAATTTTTTTGGTGGTGGATTGTTGGTGACTAGAGAAAAATTCCTTTCGATAATAAGTTTTCTGCTATATCCAATATGGCTGCTTTGGCTCCATCTTGGATTTTTTGTAATTTTTGCTTTTCCTTGCAATAACTTAAAAATTAAATGTCCCATGGATCCTATTTTCTTCAGGTGAATTAGTAGTGACTGGAAGAAGGTTCCTTTTTGATGATCAGTTTTCTGCCATAATCAGTATGGCCACCATGGCAACCATCTTGGATTTTTTGTCAAATTTTGCTTGTCTGTGCGATAACTTGAAAATGAAGTGCACCGCGGATCCCATTTGTTGTGATGGATTAGTGGTGACTAGAGGAAGGTTCCTTTCGATAATCAGTTTTCTGCCATTTTCAATATGGCAACCATGGCAGCCATCTTTGATTTTTTGTAATTTTTGCTTGTCCGATAAATGACTTAAAAACAGATGATGCAGTGGATCTAATTGTTTATGGAGCATTATTGGTTCCTTTCGATAATCAGATGGTGGCCATCTTTTATTTTTGGTAATTTTTACTTGTCTGCTCAACAACTTGAAAATGAAATGCACCATGGTTTCTGTTTTTTGTGGTGGATTAGTGGTGACTATAGGAAGGTTCCTTTCATTAATCAGTTTTCTTCAATATCCAATATGGCTGCCATTGCAGCCATCTTGGATTTTTTTTATACCCTGCCTACCTGGCAGGGGTATATACAGTTAAAACTAGAAGTCCTGTCACAAACTGTGCTTATCTGGGCTTAATTGCGCATAGGAATTGCGCGCAATTGCCATATCGAATGACACCCAAAGCACGGCAGGTTCTCCTGGTTACTCATAGCAAACACAGGAAATGTTTCTGCTAATGGACCTTAGGCCATATGTACAGAATTTGATAGACTTACTATGGTCATAACATGCAGATTGACGTGCTATTTGTGTGCATTTCATGACAGGACTTCTAGTTTTAACTGTAGTATTCCTTGTGTCCATCAGTCGGTCCATCAGTCTGTCCAACTGTCGATCCACACTACACTCATAACTTTGAAGACAGCCATGAAAAATTTTGTACAATGCAAAACTACATTCAGCACACTACCATGTTAGAAGGTCAGGTGTTTTGGACACAGTTGTTGCCCTTCATCAACTTAGAAAATTTCCAGTGTTTTATAATTGAGGGCACCTTCATGGTGCAATTAACTCCTCCCACAGTTTCCAATGTGGAGGGTTGAAACTTTACGATATGGTTACACAAGCCTTGAAGATGTGCAACTTCTGTAAAGTGTATTTATTTATTTATTTATTTATTTATTTATTTATTTATTTATTAGTATTATATTTATTTATTGGTGTTTAAGGTCACATACTTATGCACAATGGCTAATCTTGACTGTGACAGTTTTACAGGAGGAGGAATCCGGAGTACCCGGAGAGAACCACCAAGCCACGACGAGCTATAAAGTTTATAGAAAAAAATTTTTTTTAACAAAATTATTTCCTGTTATCTACTTAGAAAATTTCCAGTGTCTTTTAATTGAGGGTACCTTTATAGTGTAATCAACTCCTCCCACAGTTTGTAACATAGAGATTTTAAAGATTAGGATATAGGTACACACACACAATGAGGATGTGCAACATGTATACAGTTTGGGGAAAAATATTTTTTCACAAAATTATCAAACCAAATCTAATGAAGTCGCTCTTACATTTGGTAAAGTGGCCGGTTTACCTTTTTGTGGTACTCTTTAGTGACACTTAATGGTTGTTATGATATTCGGCAATGCTATGTAATCGATCACAGGTCTGTCATCTGCCATCCTTCATCAGTCAACCAGAAATAAGTGTTTCATTCCTGTAATGCTATCCATGGTATTGTAGGTGGGGGTATATGCTACCCTCGGCATTGCTCTAGTTGTGATTTTTGCTTGTCCATGCAATAACTTTAAAAAAATATGACCAATGGATCTCAGTTTTTTTCTTTTGTTATTTCTAGTTACTGTAGGTAGGTTCCTTTCGATAACCAACATTCTTGCAAATGAAACGTGGAACTCACGTCCAAACAATAACTCAAAAAAAAAAAGAATAAATGATTAAAGCATCCCATTTTTCTTGTTCTTGTACAGTGGAGCCCACTTAATTGGATATCTCTTAATTGTATATTCCTGTTAATTGAATATAATTTTCAAACACAAAACCATTTACCATACCTTCAGTACAAATTTGATCTGTTAATTGCATATGGGTTGTAGAGTAAACTCCTGTTAATTGTATATAAATTTTTGTAATATGTTGAAAAAATTACTGTGACACGCACCAAATTCCCCTCATTTATCAACCTTTTTGGCCTGACTACATCCAATACATGCATTTATTCTATTATAGCTTGTTTGACAGAGCTCTATGAGCTCTGTCAAACAAGATATAATAGAATAAATGCTCAGTTTACCTCCAGAACACAGAAAACTGGCCAAATCCCTGTTAATTGTATACTCCTGTTGATTGAATAATTTTCACTGGCAAAATGGATATTCAATTAAGAGGATTCTACTGTACTATATTAAGATGAATTTGAAATGTAGGAGGTATATTCTTTTTGTGCTATAACTGAATTTTCATTAAGTGGCTCTGTAATGATGTCATTGCCCAGTGATGCTCTGACTGAGGTCAGTCAGAGAATTTACCACATTCAGTCCAAGACCTCAATACCTTGTAAATCCTCCTCAGTTTGCGAAACAAGCGCAGATCCGACGTGGCTTACTCCTCACCAAACGTCCAATATCATCTTCAGTGATGTTATTATACCCCCACTTTCGAAGAAAATGGGGGTGTACTGGATTACATGTGTCCGTGTGTGAGTCCGTCCCAAGAATATTCATAACTTTCATAACTTAGGTAAATTATTATTTTCTATAATATTTGTTGGTCACAGGTATGCCCACACTAGGCGGTACACCACATGGGGGTATGCACCGGACGACAGTCCAGCTCTTGTTCCTTTCTTCCTGCAGTGCAGCGGCGAGTTCCTGGACATCGGTAGGGGGCTATTGGCATTGTCGTAGGCACCTGCCAAGCATATCCGAGACGTGCTGGATTGGTGAAAGGTCTGGACTTAATGCTGGCCAAGGCAGTGTAGTGATGTTCTGCTCCTGGAGGAACTCTGTAGCGACAAGGGCCGTGTGTGCTCTTGCATTGTCATCTTGGAAAATGAATCAGTGGCAGTGAATTTGTGCAAATGGCACCACATGAGATGCCAACATGTTGTCGCAGTTATACTGCCATGTGACATGCCCATGGATGACATGTAATGCTGTTCTGCTTGTCATGGTTATGCCTCCCCACTCCATAACCAATCCACCACCATAACGATCATGCTGCCTAATGGTTACGTCATGGTATCATTCGCTCTGCCACCGTCATACTCTGTTTTGCCAGCCGTGGAAGTCGAGAGTGAACCTCGATTCATCGGAAAACATGACGTTGATCCACCGACGATTGTCCCTGCGCTGTCGTGCCCCATACCAATTACGTCTTGATGCGATGTGATATTCAGTCAAACGTCGAATTATTTGAGGTCATCGAGCATACAAATTCCAGCTGTTTAGGCAATTTTGGATAATCTGAGCACTGACTCGCACATCTGTGGCTCAGTGCAGATGCTGACCAATTTCTGAGGCACTTTGATGGCAGTTACGTAATGCTGTGGTTCAGATGAAATGATTCTGGTTAGCAGTTGTCGCCCTTGGATGACCTGACGAACATCTTCATCAACATTGCCTTCTGACGGTAGCGTGACCACAACCTGCTAATTGCCAATTGAGTAACGTTGAGAATTTGAGCTACTGCAGTCTGTCTGTTGCCAGTTTCCAACATGCCAACAGCACGTAAACGTTCATCACGTGTCAGTCTTCGAATACCTCAAAAGTTACATTTCAACCAGAAACTATTGATGAACGAGTTTATACCAAGAAAAGAATGAAAATTTCAAAGCGTACCCCAGTCATTAACGCGTCACTCGTGCAAAAAAAGTTTTCGTGAGACGGTGACATTCATGATCCACACTAAACTTGGTAACATATTGATGTGTCGAATCACGTGTATCCACTATCATTTTCCAAAAATATCAACATCAGTTTGGATATCTCCTACTTTTTATAATATACAGTGGAACCCTGTTAATTCAATAGCCCTTTGCGATGAAAATTATTCAATTAACAGGAGTATTCAATTAACAGGGATTGTGTCACTTTCTTGTATTCTTGAGATAAACTTGGCATTTATTGTATTATATCTTGTTTGACAGAGCTCTGTGAGCTTTGTCAAACAAGGTATAATAGATTAAATGCCTATATTGGATGTACTGAGGCCAAATAGGTCTATGAACAAAGGAAAACTGGGAGAGTCAGGATAATTTCTCGACAGGTTACAAGATTTTTTATCCAGTTAACAGGAGTTTACTCTATAACCTCTTTTCAGTTAACAGGTCAAATTTGCACTGGAGGTATGGTAAATGGTTTTGTGTTGGGAAATTATATTCAATTAACAGGGATATACAATTAAGAGATATCCAATTAAGTGGGCTCCACTGTATTAAGAAAATATAGTAAATAATACTTCAGGCTTTATAACTTGGGAGAAAATCCACATTTAGGTTTTACAACATCACTCACCACAAAAAGCCCTCTCTGTAAGTATCTCTAGTGGGTTACGCCTAACATCTCTTTGATCATTCCTGTGGGTTCTTGGGGGATCAGTTGAGTCAGAAAAAAACATAAATTTGGCCTATAAAAGTTAAAAATGTGTTTCTCAGGCCTTCCTGCGTGGTCGTTTTGTCTGCCGCATGCTCTCTTTTTTATAACCAATGCAAACTTAAAAAAATAAAAATTAAATGGTTTCTGTCTGATATTTTACCCAAGTTAATAAAATTGATAAATTTGTCCCATGAATGCAACAAAGCTTTAGCATTGCAAACCTTCTTCAGGCCTGTCATTCTGAGGAGGGTGACTGCTCCAGATCCTTAGAGCCCATCTGAAATTTTGCTGAGGAGAGCAATTAACTGCCTTCCTCAATAGCCTGATTCTGATGATTTTGGTATGTACCAGCCCACCTGGGTGGGCTTGTGCCTGCCTGAATATAGATCAAGGAGAGCCAGCAACAGCCCTCCTGTGATTTTCAAAAGTACAGGCCTGCTTCTGGCACTCAAGGGACAAAATACACCACCACCCGTGCTATTATGGAGATTATGAGGCTTAAAACATAAAATATGAGCTTTTAATGGCAAAGAAATAAATACAAAAATTAAAAATAAAATAAAATTCTGCCCACCCGCATGCAATTTTACAAAAATGGCCTGAGAAACAGATCTACATTTTGTTCATCCAACATACGTTGTGTGCTCATTGTCACATTTTCTACCTTGTTGCCTCCTCCTTGCTAGATGGACTAAGTGTCATGCCTCAAGCTAAGTTCCCACCCAGTAAGATAGTTTGATCCCGGCGTGGCAATCTAGAAAGTCAAGGAGTGCAAAACAGTTGCTCTCCTCAGATTTGAAGTGAAATGTCACCTGAAATTTTCAGTGCAAAAACTTGTATGCTATTTTGGTTATATTCACTTCAAGGTATTAATATTGTGACTGAGAAATTGTGCTACATTCAGCTATCTAGTGGAAAAATCTTCTCATTATTCAAAATGTTGCATTCAATGTCTATGTCTTCTACACTCAAAATGTATCGAAATGCGACACAGAAAGGGTCATGAATTATTGCGAATCAGTGCCACATTGATAAATCGTCCCCTGAATTCCAATGTGTTCTCTGTGCCAGTAGGCACAGAGAACACATTGGAACTCAGGGGTCGAAATGATAGTAGATTTTAAAGGCAGACCCAAACAAGTCTGGCATTTCAGAAAATCATGGGGTGCAAAAAATTGCCCTCCTCATTTTTTTTCTAGGCGTGCAGTAGGGGTGCAGCACTTCTGCACTCCTAAAGAATGCCAAACCTGTTGATCAGTTTCTGCATGAGATGGGGTAAGTGACAAGAATCCAGGCTTGTCATTTAGAGGCGGGCGATCACCCCAGGCTACAGTTGACCGCCTGAGTTCAAAATTCCGCGGACGGTAACCGGCCACCTAACCCCGATTTCTGCGGTCCATTAATTCAGTCAAAGGCACCTCAAAATCGGCCGTCTCAAACGCCAATTTTCGCAGACTGAAGGAGGTAACAAAGAGCAATTTGTAAAGTTTGTAGTGTGACGTCGACGCAGTCACCTAGCGACAGTAAGTAACTTTCCAAATACGAGTGAGAGGTCTGCCAATTCCAAAGTTTTAATTAGTTATTACATTGTACATTAGACTGTACCAATTCTCGTGTCACACACAATTATGGGACATATCACCCCCAAGCCAGTTTGACCCCCGATGATTCGCCTGGGACATTTCATCCCAAACCCAAAGCTGTGACGATTCGTCCCCCAAATCTGATTGATTTGGCCCATGTTATCAGCATCTGGCGGTGAGTACAATGCACTGGCTTGTACAGTCATCATGTAATACAGGCTTTGTTATTTGGATGTAAGATAACTATAACACTCACTGTAAGTGTCATGGATAACCTGGTCTCTTGCATCCAAATATTCAAGCCTGCATCTATACATTACGTGATGACATACATCATAATTACTTAAACCATGTACCGTAAAATGATATTAGTTGTCTCCCCGGCATGCTGAAACAAAATGGCCCCCTGCAAACCTTAAATGGCCCTCCTGGGGTCATTTTAGGTGAACCCAATATGGCCCCCCTTGGGTGATTTGAGGCAAGCCATAATGGCCCTCCAGCAATTTTCAAAATGACAAGCCTGAGAATCCATACATGCCTCATGCTAAGTTCCCATCCAGTGAGATAGTTAGTCTGTGTGAAACACACAGACTATTGTTTTTGCACGGTTTCTTTCTTCTTCTTCTTCTTCTTCTTCCTCTTCTTCTTCTTCTTCTTCTTCTTCTCCTCCTGTCTTCTGTCTTCTCATCACTTTTTTGTCCGCAAGATAACACGAAAACGAATTGCCCTATCTTGTTGATTTTTGGCATGCTGATAGACAGCCACAAGTTCTCGGCCACCTATGTTTTTCAGATTCCTGGGGTATCAGGGGTGCCTGAAGGGGTGTTTTGAAAGTGGGTCACGCCCATATCTCAGGCGTGGTATGACCTACAGACTTGGGACCAACACCAAATGAGTCGACTCTCGATGGAGGTTCAAAATATGGGTCAAGGTCACGGAGGTCATCTAGGGGTCATTGGGTGCATTTTTCAGAATTGCTGGAAATCACATTTTTTGACCCCCTAAAGCATTCCTGACGGACACACATGCATTTTGACGTGAAAAAAGTGGGCGTGGCCAAATTTTTTGAAAGTGGGTCACACCCATATCTCAGGCATGGCATGACGTATGGACCTGGGACCAACACGAAATGAGTCGACACTTGATGGAGATTCAAAATATGGGTCAAGGTCACAGAGGTCACCTAGGGGTCATTGAGTGCATTTTTCAGAATTGCTGGAAACCATATTTTTTGACCCCCAAAGCATTCCTGACGTACACACATGCTTTTTGATGTAAAAAAAGTGGGCGTGGCCAATTTTTTTGAAAGTGGGTCACGCCCATATCTCAAGTGTGGTATGACCTACGGACCTGAAACCAACACCAAATGAGTCGACACTCGATGTAGGTTCAAAATATGGGTCAAGGTCACGGAGGTCAACTAGGGGTCATTGAGTGCATTTTCAGAATTGCTGGAAATCACATTTTTGACCCCCTAAACTATTTCTGACATACACATATGCATTTTGACGTAAAAAAAAGTGGGCGTGGCCAAAAGTTTTGAAAGTGGGTCATGCCCATATCTCAGGCATGGCATGACGTATGGACCTGGGACCAACACGAAATGAGTCGACACTTGATGGGGATTCAAAATATGGGTCAAGGTCACAGAGGTCACCTAGGGGTCATTGAGTGCATTTTTCAGAATTGCTGGAAACCATATTTTTTGACCCCCAAAGCATTCCTGACGTACACACATGCTTTTTGATGTAAAAAAAGTGGGCGTGGCCAATTTTTTTGAAAGTGGGTCACGCCCATATCTCAAGTGTGGTATGACCTACTGACCTGAAACCAACACCAATAATAATAACACTTTGGCCAGCCGCTGATTTGTCGCGGTTCTCGGACGAGAAGGCCATGGTTACCCCTGTACTCCCAACTGCCTCCCTATTCCCACGCTTCTCCTCTCCTCCCAACACTCGGAGACGAACTGCTTGATGATATCCCTTGTCCCATTCTTCCCAATCTCTCCGATTAGCATATTAACCCTCTCCTTTGAGTCTCCCCCTAACCACATGTCCTTCATTCTCCCATCCCACTTCCCCATTATACTCCCAGTGAATCTTATTCTTTTAGGCTGATACTTTGGGCATTCTAGAAGAAAGTGTTCCAGGGTCTCCACCATGTCCAAGTTACACATCTGGCACTCCCTTTCACCGTCTTTCCCAATTTTTCCCCTCAGCTCCAGGGATCGCGACCTCAGCTTGAACAACATTGACCCCCCCCCAAAGGTGCCATCAAGGTACTCTTCAAAACCTGGCTTCTCTTTATCACGCAGGCCACCCAAAGACCTCTTTGATTTGACCCCTTCTCGCCAATTACGGTTACAATCCTCCATGACCCTTTCCTCTGACGATTTTTTTACCCTGGTTTGCCCCAACGTCCAGGTCCGATATCTCCAATGAGTAGTTCTCCACTAGCTCCCTCACTTGGACCATCCACCCCGTTTTGATATTTGAGTTGAAAATTCTCAGGAACATTGCTTTACACCATCGGCTGTCGGGGAGATTTACCAAATAATTAAGATAACCGAGCTTCAACAGGTCTATCCTGTCCTTGATCCTCATCCACCCAAGCTCACCCCTGATTGCTTCTAGCGCTGCGGCATTACTCGACCCCGTTATCCATGGGCCTGCATCGTTCTGCAGGATTTCCAAGCTCTTTACGGCCGTTTGGTTTAGGGGTACCACTTCCGTACCGTATGTTATACTTGGCAGCCCCACCATTTCCCAAATGGTTTTCCCCACGAAAACCTTATTGAAACTGTTTCTCCCTATAAGTTTCATTTGGTTAAGGATTTGCTTCCCCTTCAGAATCAATTTATTTGTGTGGTTCCGGTAGATGCCTCTTCCTGTAATGTTTATATTTACCCCCAAATACTCGTAATCACCTGTCTCTCCCACACTGAGAAGTTTGCTGCTCCCTTCCGGAATGCTGAACTCACCCACTCTCCACCTTCGAGTGGGGTCCACTTTGCGGCCCACAGGTATAATTTTGCTCTTGCTTTCTTTAAGTTCGAGTCTCCATTTGCTCCCATATTTCCCAACAATTTCCAGCATTTTTGTTAGCCTCTCTTCGCTTTCTGACACTAGAACCATATCGTCTGCAAAAAAAATAGCCCTGGGATCTTCAAGTCCCCAACTGCCACCCCCTCCTCGCTACGCA
This sequence comes from Pictodentalium vernedei, assembly GCA_031216915.1. NCBI lineage: Eukaryota > Metazoa > Mollusca > Scaphopoda > Dentaliida > Dentaliidae > Pictodentalium > Pictodentalium vernedei. The sequence goes on from CM062292.1 coordinate 470,526,980, forward strand.
GGAGTTCATCTCCTAAACTTTTGATGTACAATGCAAACAGGATTGGCGAAAGGATACACCCCTGTTTTAGGCCTATCTCCATAGGCACACGTTTTGTTGTAATGTTCCCCAGGCTAAGTTCACTCTGTACATCTTTATATAATGCTTTCATAATTCCAACAAACTCGCCTCCTAAGCCCATAGCCTCCAGCTTGCGCCACATACCTTCCCTCCATACTCTATCGTATGCCTTTTTGATATCCAAAAAGGCCATAAACATCTTTTTCTTTTTTGCTTTCGCGGATTCTATCATTTGGGATAGTGTGAAAAGATGGTCAGTAACTCTCCTTCCCTTCCTGAAGCCATTCTGGATTTCTCCCAAAAATCCTTCTCCTCAATCACCTCCTCTAGTCTCCCATACAGGACATTACAGAAAACCTTTCCAATGTTGCTACTGACAGAGATCCCTCGATAGTTATCCAAAACGTCTTTTTCCCCCTTTTTGTGAATAAATGTCACTTTACTTTCTCTCCACTCCTTTGGGACCTCTTGATTTTCTATGGCTAGATTGAATAGGGCAGTTAGGCTTTTCACGAGTTCCTCTCCCCCTTACTAATTTCTGAGCTAGAAGTAATTTGCGAAAGCCGACAAAAACCCAAACAAATGAGTCGACACTCGATGTAGGTTCAAAATATGGGTCAAGGTCACGGAGGTCAACTAGGGGTCATTGAGTGCATTTTCAGAATTGCTGGAAATCACATTTTTGACCCCCTAAACTATTTCTGACGTACACATATGCATTTTGACGTAAAAAAAAGTGGGCGTGGCCAAAATTTTTGAAAGTGGGTCATGCCCATATCTCAGGCATGGTATGACGTATGGACCTGGGACCAACACCAAATGAGTCGACACTTGATGGAGATTCAAAATATGGGTCAAGGTCACAGAGGTCACCTAGGGGTCATTGAGTGCATTTTTCAGAATTGCTGGAAATCACATTTTTTGACCCCTAAAGTATTCCTGACGTACACACATACATTTTTACATTAAAAAAAGTGGGCGTGGCCAAAATTTTTGAAAGTGGGTCACTCACATATCTCAGGCATGGTATGACCTACAGACCTGGGACCAACACCAAATGAGGCGACACTCGATGGAGGTTCAAAATATGGGTCAAGTTCACGGAGGTCAACTAGGGGTCATTGAGTGCATTTTTCAGAATTGCACGAAATCACATTTTTTGACCCCCTAAACTATTTCTGATGTACACACATGCATTTTGACGTAACAAAAAGTGGGCGTGGCCAAATTTTCGAAAGTGGGTCATGCCCATATCTCAGGCGTGGTATGACGTATGGACCTGGGACCAACACCAAATGAGTTGACACTTGATGGAGATTCAAAATATGGGTCAAGGTCACAGAGGTCACCTAGGGGTCATTGAGTGCATTTTTCAGAATTGCTGGAAATCACATTTTTTTTACCCTTAAAGTATTCCTGACATACACACATGCATTTTTACAAAAAAGTGGGCGTGGCCAAAATTTTGAACATGGGTCACTCCCATATCTCAGGCATGGTATGACCTACAGACCTGGGACCAACACCAAATGAGTCGATACTCGATGGAGGTTCAAAATATAGGTCAAGGTCACGGAGGTCAACAAGGGGTCATTGAGTGCATTTTTCAGAATTGCTGGAAATCACATTTTTTCAGTATGGCCCAGTAGGCCACAGGGTTTTCACAGCCTCCAATTTCCTGATACAGTAAATTCTCCCCAAGCAATACAATGTTATGTTCACACTGGAGACTATGTAAACACCAGTGGAGTAAGCTGTCAAAATGAAATCTGACCTTGTCATCATTATGGGATGTTAGTTCCTGAAACTAAATTGAGAGAAACCCTTTGCCTTGCAAGGAAATAAATTGTAAATTATTCAGTTCACTGCTTTTAACCCTCTCCAGACTTTTATGTGGATTGCACATATTTTATTTCAGGCAGAATAAAGTTAACCCTTTCCATAAAACTGTACTGAATAATGGTTGAAACCTATCTTATTCAGTTCAATGCTTTTAACCCCTCTCAAGTCTTCAAAGTGGATTGCACATATTTTATTTCAGGCAGAATAAAGTTAACCCTTTTAATAAAACTGCACTGAATAATTGTTGAAACCTATCACAAAACTGTCGGGGTGCCGGTAACAATGCAATACTGGCATGGTCGACTGTACTGTTAACTGTGTTAGTGCTATGACTGTTTAAAACTAATTTGTTAGAGGAGTTCTATAGTCTTTCACTGCGCTCATCTCGGCCTCACCGAGAGTGCAGAAACCTTTGGTGTCAAAGTGCCATTAAGAGAATGTCTCTGATTTGTGCCGTTCCATCCCTCCGGAGTGCAAAAGCAGGTGCTGTAAGCTGAGAAACTTAATGTTTTTCGCTTTATTTTCTTAACATATAATTCTATGTGGAATGGGACACCTTTTCAGTGTGCCTTCTAAAGTAATGGATTCTTAACCCTTTAGCGAACATAACAGCGAAAACCGGTCAACATTATTCACAGAAACGTTTATTCAGTTTTAATTACCTTTTCATTTTTGATTGAAAAAACATAGCTTATGACCCTTTATTGGATTGAGCTAATTTTTTAAAGGATTATTTATTTAATGGCGTTTTATGTCACATATTTCTGCACAGTGGCTAATCATGACCACGACAGTTTTTTAGGTGGAGGAAGTCGGAGTACCCGGGAAGAACCACCGGGCAACAACGAGCAACTGTCAGATCCCCCACATACTAACTCCACACAAGCAGGGTTAGCATTGGTTGAAGATGGGTGCACAATCGATGTGCAGTACGCTTTAGAACACATCGCCACCATGCACCCACGTGGGCAATGGGGTGAAGTGGCTTGCCCAAGGACAGAGTGAGGACCTCATGCCTTGCAGCCTGCACCTCTGCCAACTGAGCCACTGTGCCCCCATTTAAAGGATTAAAATGGAGTATTTAAAGGGAATATTTTAACCCTCTGAAGATCTCAGTATGGGGGCATTATTCAGAAAGACTGGGAATGCATTTTATTACACCTTAATGCATTTCTAAAGTTTATGAGTGTATTTCATCACTAAAATTAGTGGGCAGAGACAAAAATATCCATTTCTGATTCGTGTATCAAACCCTTTGAATGCTGGTCACATATACCATTTCTGGTTTCTTATAAGAATGTTCTGATTCCTGTATGAATATTTTTTATCCCCTTCCTTTTGTCTTGACGATAACTCAAAAACAAATCATCTGTCCTGGGGGGCGCAGTGGCTGAGTTGGTAGAGGTGCAGGCTGCAAGCCGAGAGGTCCTCAGTTCGAATCCCACCTGCGGCAACCACGTTGTGTCCTTGGGTAAGACAATTCACCCCCATTGCCCACGTGGGGGCACAGTGACGCTGTGTATTAAGGCGTACTACACGTCGATGGTGCACGTGTCTTCAACCAATACTAACCCTGCTTGTGTGGAATTAGTATGTTGGGGAACTGACAGTTGCTCGCCGTTGCTTGGTGGTTCTCTCCGGGTACTACGGCTTCCCCACCCATAAAACTGTTGTGGTCCTGATTAGCCATTATGCAGAAATATGTGACCTTACACACCAATAAATAAATAAATAATCTGTCCTGGGGCTGTTTGGCATACTGGTAGCCTGTCACAAGTACTGGCCCAGCTATGTTATCAGGGAACCTTTGGGAGTGGTCCATTGGGCCACAGAGTTTTTTATACCCCCTAATTTCTTTGTAACAGAAAAGCATCATAAAGAAATAGCTGTTTATATTTATATACACAAGAGAATAATGTAAACAATCAAATTAGAGAGAAGTTGCTATAGATGACAGCCTGACACATATTTACTCTTATCAGCTGTCAGATCAGAATTAAATTCCATCCCCAAACCAAGTTGAAAAAAACCCTTTGAGTGGCAAGAAAATTTGTTTATTATACAGATCTATCTTACAACACTTGATTAATTGTAGTTGAATAAATAACCCTTCACCTTTCATTGCATTTTTAAATTTTTTTTTTCATTCTCAATCATAACTCAAGATCAACAGGTTTCGGGCCGAGTGGTAAGCGGCTTTCTCGAAACACTTATCACAATTATGAATTAATGAAATGGAATATTTAAATGGTCTGTCTTTAACCCTCTTCATACTTCACCGCCCTCTTCATACTTCACCGCGAAGATCAAACAACATCATTTGACTTATGCGGTAGAACCTTTTGCACGCTTCCTGCCATATTGCCACTCTTTACCCAAATGCCATGATTCAAGATTCCACCATCTTATTTTATGTATGCCTTGTTTAGGGCACTAGATGCTTTTAAGGGTAGGCCTTTAAACGAGCTCTTGGGGCTTTTAAGTTTTTTTATGGCACTATCCCCAATATAGAGTCTATGCACCCTTTGTCGGCTCGATAACTCAAATACGAATCGTCCTATCTCTATTCGTTTTGGCATGCTGGTTACCAACAACCAGTTTGCACTCATCTTTGTTTTTTCAGCTAGTTTGAGGCCTTGTGTGTGATACAGTAGGCTGACTGCCTTAGAGGCTTCTAAATCATAATAAATATTTGCTATCATCGCCCAAAAATGACAGATCTGTAGTTGGTGGAGCCATTTCTTTAAAGTAGGTGTATACATGGGACTATACCGACTGATTTAAAAATTGCTGGAGATTCAATATATGGTCCGCCTGAAAGAGGTCACCAAGGTCATCCAATGCATATTATTCAGAAAGACTGGGGAATGCATTTCATTACACTTTAATGCATTTCAAAAGTTCATGAACGTATTTCATCAATCAGCTTGGTGGGCAGAGCCAAAAATGTCCACTTCTGATTCGTGTATCGAACCCTTTGAATGCTGGTCACATATATGCATTTTCTGGTTTCTTATAAAAAAATGTTCTGATTCCTGTATGAATATCTGTAAATACTATTAACGAAAATCCATTTCTGATTTGTTTGAAAATAATTTACTCCTGAAAATAAGCCTCCATAAATTCTCCTTCAGTATAGTTTATTCCTGATACTTTAACCCTTTTCACACAGACTTGAATTTACTGGGTGCAGTAAATTCTGTTTCTCTAGTTTGATCAGTTTCTGCACAAGCAAGTAAAAAAAAAAAACAGTTGGTCAGTTATTGTTGTGTCTTGTGGTTAGGTTTCTAGTTTGTGCAAAAACCTGGCACCAAACCAGAAAATAAAAAAAAATGCCTGGCTTCCAGGCATGAAAATAAGCTGTCTGACATTTGCAGAATGAGGTCCCCAGAGGGTGGATTTGATGATGCTACCCCATACAGCGGGCCAATTTATCCTCTAGGTACCTCTTTCTGTTTAGTTTTGAGACCCTGATTCAGATGGAGGTTCACAGAGGGTAAATTAAGTGATGCTACCCTGCTGTGCAGGTTAGCATCACTAAATTTACCCTCTGGGGGCCTCATTTTGCAGATGACAGTCTGCTTATTTTCTGGCTCTCCTGCCTCATTTCTCAAACAGTTGAATCACTTCAGTTGTAATTATGATGCTGTGTGTCTATTCAAGTACATTATTATTTATTATTTATTGGTGTTTAAGGTCACATACTTATGCTCAATGGCTAATCATGACCATGACACCTTCACAGGTGGAGGAAGCCGGAGTACCCGGAGAGAACCACCGGGCATCGACGAGCAACTGTCAGCTCCTCAACATTCTAACTATTCAAGCAGGGTTACAGCAGTTGAAGACATGTGCACCATCGACGTGCTGTATGCCTTAGTACACAGCGTCATCGTGTCCCCAACTTGAGACCGGGATAAAGTGCCTTGCCCAAGGACACAACGCGTGTCATCCCGGACGGGATCGAACTTAGGACCTCTAGCATAGAAGTCCAACAGTCTACCACTGAGCCACCGCGCCCCCTATTCAAGTACATAAAAATATCAATATAATTTATAAACTATGAAATGATCCAGTGGCGGCACCATAGGGGGGCCTAGGGCCCCACCCACTTTTCCCTTGCGTCCCAAACTTCAAATGGCTATCGGACTGTGGTCTTCCCACCCAATATCACACCTGCAAAAGGCACATAACAATACACATCATGTCCCATTAATTGTTATTACAATGTCTAATGGGAGCACGGTGGCAAATGTTTTGCATCGGCAGTTTTTTGCTTTTACATTTTTTTCCTTAATACACAGGGCTGATGTATAGTTTGTTTATTATTGCAGTATCTGTTGGATTTAAACTGTCCTCATAAGTCTCAAGAAAGACCTAAAGTTGCAGATTGGTTGCTGGGATATGCAGTTAGGCTAGAATATGGAGATAATGGTGAGTATAGCATTCTGTATGTTAGAGCACAAAGATAAATGGTGTGTATTGCTCAAGTTTAGTTAGTGAACTGAGAATATGAGTATGGGATGTTGACTGTTGCTTAGTTTTGTCAGAATAAAATATGATTACTGTTGCTTGATTTAGTAAGGAGTGTAAGATGATGACTGTGGCTTTGTTTCGTATGGAGCATGAGATTATGATGGCTTGGTTTGGAAAGGAGCATGAGGTGATTACTGTGGCTTGTTTTAGTATGGTGCGTGAAATGGTGACAGTAGCTTGGTTTGGTAAGGCGTGTGAGATGATGATCGTGGCTTGGTTTGGTAAGGAGTGTGAGATGATGACCATAGCTTGGTTTGGTAAGGAGTGTGAGATGATGACTGTAGCTTGGTTTGGTAAGGAGTGTGAGATGAAGACCGTGGCTTGGTTTGGTAAGGAGTGTGAGATGATGACCATAGCTTGGTTTGGTAAGGAGTGTGAGATGATGACCATAGCTTGGTTTGGTAGGGAGTGTGAGATGATGACTGTAGCTTGGTTTGGTAAGAGGTGTGAGATGATGACCGTGGCTTGGTTTGGTAAGGAGTGTGAAATGATGACCTTGGCTTGGTTTGGTAAGGAGTGTGAAATGATGACTGTAGCTTGGTTTGGTAAGGAGTGTGAGATGATGACCGTGGCTTGGTTTGGTAAGGAGTGTGAGTTGATGACCATAGCTTGGTTTGGTAGGGAGTGTGAGATGATGACCATCGCTTGGTTTGGTAGGGAGTGTGAAATGATGACTGTAGCTTGGTTTGGTAAGGAGTGTGAGATGATGACCGTGGCTTGGTTTGGTAAGGAGTGTGAAATGATGACTGTAGCTTGGTTTGGTAAGGAGTGTGAAATGATGACTGTAGCTTGGTTTGGTAAGAGTGTGAGATGATGGCCATAGCTTGGTTTGGTAAGGAGTGTGAGATGATGACCGTGGCTTGGTTTGGTAAGGAGTGTGAGATGATGACCGTGGCTTGGTTTGGTAAGGAGTGTGAGATGATGACCATGGCTTGGTTTGGTAAGGAGTGTGAGATGATGACCGTGGCTTGGTTTGGTAAGGAGTGTGAGATGATGACCATGGCTTGGTTTGGTAAGGAATGTGAGATGATGACCGTGGCTTGGTTTGGTAAGGAGTGTGAGATGATGACTATGGCTTGGTTTGGTAAGGAGTGTGAGATGATGACCATCACTTGCTTTGGTAAGGAGTGTAAGATGATGACCATGGCTTGGTTTGGTAAGGAGTGTGAGATGATGACCATAGCTTGGTTTGGTAAGGAGTTTGAGATGATGACTGTAGTTTGGTTTGGTAAGGAGTGTGAGATGATGACCGTGGCTTGGTTTGGTAAGGAGTGTGAGATGATGACCATAGCTTGGTTTGGTAAGGAGTGTGAGATGATGACCATAGCTTGGTTTGGTATGGAGTGTGAGATGATGACTGTAGCTTGGTTTGGTAAGGAGTGTGAGATGATGACCGTGGCTTGGTTTGGTAAGGAGTGTGAGATGATGACCGTGGCTTGGTTTGGTAAGGAGTGTGAAATGATGACTGTAGCTTGGTTTGGTAAGGAGTGTGAGATGATGGCCGTAGCTTGGTTTGGTAAGGAGTGTGAGATGATGACCGTGGCTTGGTTTGGTAAGGAGTGTGAGATGATGATCATGGCTTGGTTTGGTAAGGAGTGTGAGATGAAGACCGTGGCTTGGTTTGGTAAGGAGTGTGAGATGATGACCATGGCTTGGTTTGGTAAGGAGTGTGAGATGATGACCATCACTTGCTTTGGTAAGGAGTGTGAGATGATGACCGTGGCTTGGTTTGGTAAAGAGTGTGAGATGATGACCGTGGCTTGGTTTGGTAAGGAGTGTGAGATGATGACCATAGCTTGGTTTGGTAAGGAGTGTGAGATGATGACTGTAGCTTGGTTTGGTAAGGAATGTGAGATGATGACCGTGGCTTGGTTTGGTAAGGAGTGTGAGATGATGCCCATAGCTTGGTTTGGTAAGGAGAGTGAGATGATGACCATAACTTGGTTTGGTAAGGAGTGTGAGATGATGACTGTAGCTTGGTTTGGTAAGGAGTGTGAGATGATGACCGTGGCTTGGTTTGGTAAGGAATGTGAGATGTTGACTGCGTCTTGGTATGGTAAAGAGTTTGAAGTGATAACTGTGGCTTGTTGAGATATGTGGAGTTTGTGTACGGTGTAATGAGTGTGGAGTGGAGTGAAGTGTCTTCAGATATTGGTGTAATTGCCATTGCATACACCATGGAGCTTGTTCCAGTGAGGGTCACATGATCTAGTTTTGTTAACATTTTTTGAAAAAAAATAAAAAAACAATAATTGAAATAATAAATTTTGATTTCCTTTCTGTGTTGGATAAAGGGTTGAAAGAGAAATCTACTTATTTTTGCTCCCTCATAATAAGGTGACACTTTAACTGTACACTGCTGTCTAGTGAAGTCTTAGCTGTCTATATTGGCAGTCCAGACTTAATCCCGATTGCCCATGTGGGGACACGGTGGTGATGTGTACTAAGGTATAAAGCACATCGATGGTGCACTTGTCTCCAACCAATGCTAAACCTGCTTGTGTGGAGTTGGTATGTTGGGAAGTCTAACAGTTGCTCGCCACCTGTCGGTGGTTTTCTCTGGGTACTCCGGCTTTCTCCACCTGTATAACTGTCTGACGTGAGGTGATGCTGATTCTTAAAAATGTCATTAAAGCCCAATAATAATAATAAAAAGATACTGTAACTGCCATAAGCAAGCCTGCACATTGGAACATGTTCTACCTGTAAGGCCAGAAAACTCAGTAAACTTGGAACTAGATTCTTAACCCTTTACTCAACATAACGGCCAAAACCGGCCAGTGCTATTCACTAACTTCTCTATTCAATTTTTATTACTTTTTCATTTTTTGTCACAAAAACATAGTTTATGACCATCTCATTGGAACGAACTCGTTCCAATGAGGGGTCATAAGCTATGTTTTTGACGCAATAAATAGTGCTTCAAGAATTTTATTTGCAAGTGTCGTCTGCTTTTCGTGTTAGCAAAGGGTTAAGAGTTAACAGGGTGTGCACATGCTTGAAAAGTGTTTGAATTCAATCTTACTTCTTGAATTTTAAAATTGAGAAAATGTACTTGAAAAGTTCTTGAAAATCCATCAGATTCCTTGAAAGTCCTTGAATTTTGACCGTTTTTACCTGTGTAATAGTGGGCAATTGAAACATCTCTTTTGTACTTTTTTTTTTGTTGAAAAACAAAAAAAATGAACATAAATAATGGATAATCGATAAAGAGGAATTAAAGTTCAGGCATAATTTAACTGTGTGTCATTCTGTAAGCACCATAATTTTGTTAGAGAGCATTTTAGGAGCACCGTTTTTCTGGAATTTAGTAAGATGAGGCAGGAGACATTTTTAACCCGTTACCCAATGTAACGGTCAAAACTGGCCCGTGCTATTCTCAAAAATGGCCAATTAATTTTAATTATTTTTTTCATTTTTGTCTCAAAAACAAGGTTATCACCCCTCGTTGGAACGCGCCCATTGGGCTCGTTCCAATGAGGGGTCATAACCTATGTTTTTGAGACAAAAAATTAGTTATTCAAGAATTTTTTTGCAAGTGTCGTCTGCTTTTCATGTTAGGTAAAGGGTTAAAGTAGGTAAGTCTTCTAAAATGGTTAAATTCCAAATGTACATTTTAAAAAAACATCCTTGGAAAATGCTGATATGTCCTTGAAAAGTCCTTGAATTATTTTGGCCCTTGACTGTAAGAACCCTGGTTGACCTCTAATAAAGATATAGATATGAGGTTTGTTTTCACTATGGAATATTTACAGGATGAACTCACAATGGTATAACAGTGCTCTAGAATTCTAAACTATTTGAGAATGGAAATTCATTCTTGTAGCAGGAGTGTGTGAGAATCAAAGATGATTCTCGTGAATCAGAACAAATTTTAAGGCCTATAGAATGACAACGATTTCACTATGATTTTAAACCCTGTACCATAGGTACATGCAAAATAGTGTCATAGAAGATATCCAGGGGAATAAAATGGTGATGAGGCAGATTTTCTATGACGAGGGAGGTGCCTGGGAAACAATAATATAGTTATAATAGCCTTAACCCTTTACCTAACATGAAATGCAGATGGCACTTGCCAAAAAAATTCTTGAATAACTTTTTTTCATTTTTTGTCTCAAAAACATAGGTTGTGACACCCCGTTGGAATGTGCTCGATGAGCTTGTTCCAACAAGGGGGGTCATAGCATATGTTTTTGAGACAAAAAATAATGAAAATTAATTGGCAATTTTTTTGAATAGCGCTGGCCGGTTTTTGCCATTATGTTGGGTAAAGGGTTAAATGTACTCCTGTGTCCTGTCGGATACTTTAGGTTGCAGCTGAATGTTCTCTTGCAGCAAGGTTTCTTTTTTAGCTCAACTTTGGCAAAGCCAAATTTGAGCTTATGCCATGGCCAGTCGTCCGTCTGGCCATCTGTCCAAATTTGAGCTTATGCCATGGCCAGTCGTCCGTCTGGCCATCTGTCCATCAACAATTCAATATGGCTCGGGCTAGAGGCCATATTTATGAACCGATCTTTATGAAACTTCTTGGGTACCTTTGTTATGACCGTGGGACGAGAACGAGTGTTTTGGGGTCCGATCCAAAATTCAAGTTGGCCACTGGCGGCCATTTTGTACTACTTAGGTGAAATCAGATTTTTGTGCAGAACTTCCATATGAAAGCGCTGATTTGAATAATTTTTTGTATGAATGTTTAGTACCATGGGATACATCACATATAATACAGGTTTTTTTCTCGTACGTAAATTAAATTAGACTAATTTTGATGTATTTAGTGTTACTTTCAGCACTGTAAGTGCAAATGCCAATACGGCTCGGTCTAGAGGCCGTATTTATAAACCGAGATTTACGAAACTTCTTGGATACCTTTGGTATCACCGTGGGATGAGAACGAGTGTGTTTGGGTGCGGTCCGAGATTCCAAGATGGCCGATGGCAGCCATTTTGTACAAAATTAGGTGCAATAAGATTTTTGCACAGAACTTCCATATGAAAGCGCTGATTTTAAAATTTTTTTGTGTGAATGTTTAGTACCATGGGATACATCACATATAATACAGGTTTTTTTCTCGTGCAGATATTATGCAAATTAGATGAACTTTGATTTTTTCAGTGCTACTTACACACAGTAAGTACACATGTCGATACGGCTCAGGCTAGAGGCTGTATTTATCAACCGATCTTCACGAAACTTCTTGGATACCTCTGTTATCACCTTGGGATGAGAACGAGTGTTTCTGAGTGCGGTCCAAAATTCAAGGTGGCTGCCAGTGGCCATTTTGTACCGAAATTAGGTCTAATCAGTTTTTTGTACACAACTTCTATACGGCTCAGGCTAGAGGCCTTATTTATGAACCGATCTTTACAAATCTTCTTGGGTACCCTTGTTATCACTGTGGGATGAGAACGGGTGTTTTTGGGTGTGGTCCGAAATTCAAGATGGCCACTAGCAGCCATTTTGTACCAAAATTAGTGCAATCAGTCTTTTGTACAGAACTTCTGTATGAAAGTTCTGATTTTAATAAATTTTTGTATGAATGTTTAGTAAAATGGAATACATCACATACAGTACAGGTTTTTTTCACGTGCAGAAATTATGCACATTAAATGAATTTTGATTTATTTAGTGCTACTTATACACTGTAAGTGCACATGTCAATACGGCTCGGGCTAGAGGCTGTATTTATCAACCGATCTTCACGAAACTTCTTGGGTACCTTTGTTATCACATTGGGATGAGAACGAGTGTTTCTGAGTGCGGTCCAAAATTCAAGATGGCTGCCAGTGGCCATTTTGTACCGAAATTAGGTCCAATCAGTTTTTTGTCACAACTTCTATACAGCTCGTATTTATGAACTGATCTTCACGAAACTTCTTGGGTACCTTTGTTTTCACCTTGGGACAGGAATGAGTGTGTTTTGAGGTGCCTTTGTTATCACTGTGTTATGAGAACAAATATTTTGGGGTTCATCAGTCCCACTCTGGGACTCAAAAGATTTCTTTTCTAGTTTAGCATCTGACTGTCACCCACCTTTACAATACTTTACCTATACATTTGTTACAGGCTACGGTCAGTATTTATGTACAGACCGTTATAATACTTTATATGTACCTTTGTTATCAGGTCATTACCTAGATGTTTGTCATTGCTGTGTCACATACTATACATGTACATGTCTTGACAAGTTGAGCTACAGTGTCATTGACACTTTCATTTGATTTATAATTCTAGAAATAACCCACAAATTATGTTGGGGGGGGGGGGGGGGTACTTGGGTACTTGTAAAGTATGTGAATGAAGGACAAAAAATACCAATAGGACATAAATTAACCCTTTACCTAACATGAAAAGCAGACAACACTTGCAAAAATAATTCTTGAACAACTAATTTTTTTCATTTTTTGTCTCAAAAACATTGGTTATGATCCCCTCATTGCTACGAGCGTGACAAGCTTGTTCCAATGAGGGTTCATAACCTATGTTTTTGAGACAAAAAATTAAAAAATAATGAAAATTAATTGGCGATTTTTGAGCGCTGGCCGGTTTTGGCCGTTACGTTGGGTAAAGGGTTAAATCCCTAATGCAGCATGCTATGCCAGTTTGATTCAACAAGAATGAAAAAGAGTGAGATGCCATTTACATCTTAACAGAATTTTCGCTGGAATCTATAGCAAAACACAAGATCATATATTGTTGCTCATTGTGTTTCACAGAAAGTGTTTTTAGATGTAAACAGCATGGCTGGCATTGTCAAAATTGAGAAGCATCAAAACACATTTTCCTATTGATTACCACAATGTTATGTAGCATAACTTGCAAATGGCAGGGCTCAAAATAAGCAGTGTCGCACCGCTTTTTGCTATACAAAACTTGCAAAAAGCTACACTATATTCAATTATGTATAGCATTTTGCAATACAAGATAATCAACTGCAGCCTATTAGGCTGCAGTTGATTATCTTGTATCGCAAAATGTAAATGAAAATTTCCAAACAAATTTGAAAACTAGTTCACTGATGCTTTACTTCTGATTGTGGAACATTCCAGGCATAACTCAGATTAACTCTCCATCAAGCATCATTTAACAACTTCATATGTAAGATGAAGTCTATTGGTTTAAATTCTTCCTGTGTTTACAACATTTTGCATAAAATGTCCATTAAAAATAACTTCAAGCCCATCAAATTAACAATCCCAACTTCCTTTTTGAGAACTCTATTAAACAACCAAGACGCCATTTCAAAATATCCAAGTCCATGCAACCCTTAAAGGCAGTTCAGTTAAAAAAAACATAGTAAACGTTTCATGTGTTGCAGATCATTTGGAAATGCCCAGAAATGGATGGAAACTATTCTATCAACTTAGAAGAATTCAATATAAAGCAGAATAACATAACTCTGGTATACAAAAACAGCTATGGAATTTTTACAAAATGCTATTCATTTTTTGGAAATGTGTAGCATTTTGCTACGCAAAGTAAAAAAGTTATTTTGAGCACTGGCAAATGGTAGGAAATGAAGCAGTGCTTGTTTACTGTGGTAAACAAGCTCTGTTTCACTGGGAAAATAGAACCCAGTCTTTAATGCATGGGGTGTGAGTCCTCTAAAATAGGCAGCATGGGGTATAAACGATTGACTGACCTTGACTTTATCTCTATGTTGTGGTCATGATTAGCCATTGTGCAGAAGTATGTGACCGTAAACACCAATAAATAAATGCTAATGGCATATATTCTGAGAGCTCTTTACAGTGGAACCTGTCTTGAGAGCCAGGCAAGAGTTGTCTCACAAAAGGAATGGTCCCTCATGGCTGGTCCATTAGAGTAAAAAAAACCAAACAGTACAAGGTTACAGTGACATCTCAAGATAGGTGGTCTCTCACAATAGTGGTCTCTCATGATCATGGTCTCTCAAAACTGGTTTTACTGTATTTCCAGGCCTGATTTATGATTTATTTTTTATTCGAGTTTGATGAATGGCGGGCGGTTGGGCGGCGGGCTTGCGTAAACAATTGGTTTCCGGATGATAACTTGATAATGGTTCAACCCATGTTCATGAAACTTCATAGGTACATTGGTATTGGTGAGAGGAAGAAACCTATTAATTTTTCACTTGCTTAGTCAAAGGTCAAGGGTCACAGTGACCTTGAACATAGTAAATTGTAAACAATTGGTTTCCGGATGATAACTTGACTAGGGTTCAGTCCACATTCATGAAACTTCACATGTAGGTTGGCCTTCGTGAGAGGAAGAACCCTATTTATTTTGAGCTCGCTAGGTCAAAGGTCAAGGTCACAGTGACCCTGAACATAGTAAATCAAAACAATTGGTTTCCAGATGATAACTTGATAATGGTTCGACCCATGTACATGAAACTTCATAGTTAGGTTGGCATCAGTGAGAGGAAGAACCTTATTTATTTTGAACACGCTAGGTGAAAGGTCAAGGTCACAGTGACCCTCAACATAGTAAATCATAAACAATTGGTTTCCGGATGATAACTTGATAATATTTCAACCCACGTGCATGAAACTTCATATGTAGGTAGGCATCAGTGAGAGGAAGAACGCTATTTATTTTGGACTTGCTAGGTGAAAGGTCAAGGTCACAGTGACCTTCAACATAGTAAATCATAAACAATTGGTTTCCAGACAATAACTTGATAATGGTTTGACCCATTCATGAAACTTCATAGGTAGGTTGGCCTAGGTGAGTGGAAGGTCCCTATTTATTTTGGACTCACTAGGTCGAAAGCCAAGGTCACCTTGAACATAATAAATCGTAAACAATTGGTTTCCAGATGATAATTTGACAATGGTTCCACCTGTGTTCATGAAACTTCATAGGTAGGTTGGCATTGGTGCAAGAAAGAGCCCTATTTATTTTGGAATCACTAGGTCAAAGGTCAAGGTCACAGTGACTCTTCACATAGTAAATTGAAAACAATTGGTTTCCGGATGATAAGTTGATAATGATTAAACCCATTTTTGTGCTGTCACAACTCGACATTGGATCGGTGATCCTATTGGCATTTTTTTTTAACTTATACAAGCCTTGGAAATAAGAGGGAATTTATAGAATATTAAAAGGTATCAAAACTTACTTTTTGTTGCCTTGCAGTCGTTTAAAGTTTCATCTGTCTGAATAGGCTATCTGTCTGTCTGTCTAAAAATGACTGCTGAGGTTACATGACTTTTGATGTTCACTTTTGGTCAAAGTGAGTCCCTGCTATATAGCACCAAGCTCAACAAAGGCTATTTGGTAATAATTACATTGTTAATGTAGTTATACGTTTTGGGTCCAAATACTCAATTCCCATTGGTCAGCTGGATGAAAACGTCATGACCAAATGTAATTCATTTTTCAATGAATACATTTGGTCGAACTTTGACCCGCATTTACGGTAGAGCGCAGTTGGCAGAATGTAATTCGGGCGGTGTTTGGGCGGATTTATAACATTTAGAGCCCCTCGCAGAGATCAGTGATTATAGTTTACTGATATGTTAAATGAATTGTTTTGAACATTCCAAGTTTCGTTGCGAAAGACGGCAATTTGACAAATTTGGGTCAATGCAGAAAACCGGCACTCAGCTCAGAGTTGTACGCTTTGTCTTTTGTGTGAGGGTGGTTTTTCACCTCGTTCGTTCGTACATGTTTTATTTCGTCTTTCTGCTTTGTTGTTTGGTAAAAAGTAGTTTAAACAGTTACGGAATGTAATTATAAGAATTGAATGCAATTTTTATAATCTTTATTGGAGTATGAATGTGTAGGAATGGGTACAAATTATGTATGAATCCCTTCGGGATTCATACATAATTTGTACCCATTCCCACACGTTCATACTCCAATAAAGATTATAAAGATTGCATTCAATTCTTCAATATTTGATATCTGTATTCTTCATCATATGTCTTGGGAGTGTGGCGCCTCAGTCCTTAGAGCATCCGACTTCAAACAGAAAGTCCATGGCTCGATCCTGACCAGCCGTAACTGTATTATTGTGTCGCCGCCCCACGAAGCGGGGAGCGACATATAGGGATGACTTTTGTCGTCTTGCGTCGTCGTCTGCGTCACACATTCTCTTATCCGCCACTCCTCTTTAACCTATGAATGGATTTTGATGAAACTTTCAGTGGTTCTTTATCACATCATGGCATTGTGCACCTCCTATTTTATTTTTGGATCCGCTGTATTTTTTCCAGAGTTATGCCCCTTTTCCACTTAGAATTCTGTCTGAAATATTAAAATATAGTGCAGGCGACACACATCTTCCATGGAAGACTCACATCTAAGTATCCTTGGGCAAGGCCCTTCATTCTGATTAACCATGTGGGGGCACAGTAATGCTGTGTACTGAGGCATACTGCTCTTTTCTTCAACCAATATTGACCCTGCTTGTGCCGAGTTAGTAGAAATTGAGGAGTCTGGCAGTTGCTTTCTGCTGTTTGTTGGTTCTCTCTAGGTACTGCTGCTTCCCCCACCAGTGAAACAGTCTGGCTCAGGGTGACCTGGGCGGTAGAAAGTGTTGTTAAACTCCAATAAATCATTGAACAACTAAATAAATCTTACTCAAAGCTATCTAACAGTAGTTTGGAATAGTCTGAACAACTGCCTGAAAGGTCTTTGAAATTACCTGGAAAGGGTCCTTAAATTGATCTCAACCTTGAGACAATGAACTCTGTCTGCAGGGCTTATATTCGACGAGAATCCGAGAATCAGTTTGCGAAAAGATTCACGCAACAAAACTAGTGAGAATCCATGTAGATTCTTGTTGCACCTCTGCTTGGATTCACATGAAAAGAATTGAGTCAATTTAACCCTTGACCTAACATAGTTGCAACAAATTAATCAATGCAAGGCTAACATGATCTGTAATATCCTGACACTTTGTCAATAAAATTGTACAAATATAACTGTCCTTGGAACCAGCTCAAGGTGCTGGTTCCAATGACATCCATATTTGTAAGGTTTTTTTTTTTAAAATTCTGTTTATCTTTAAAAATTGAAAAGCTGAGTTTGGTAAAGGGTTAACATGTGTTATCAGTATACAACACGGGTTCAACCATGGTGGCCGCGTGGGATCCTGGGACACTTATAGAAGGTATGGATACTTGCAACCATTTTTGCGAGAACCCAAATGGATTCTAGTTTCTCCCAAATTTAGATGAAATATAAGCCCTGGTGTGAATATTAAGAGATGGGCAATATACCCCAAAAAACGAACCAATATCATGGGGGTACCAAAAAACTGGACCAAACCAATCATTGAATACTGAAACCATATTAATTTTCAAATTTTCCTATAGTCACTTTTTGTAAGTCCCTGTCGAGGCTTGATAACAGTTGAAAGGTTCATTTTCATGAAAGAAGTGACTGATTTTCTTTTCAGTTTGGTTAACCCTTTACCCAACGAATCACCCGCATCCGCCCGCGTAATATGCAAATTCAGTAGTTGAAAAAATATTATTTTTCCAAAAATTTCAACAAAACCATATCATGTGACCCCTCGTTGGAACGAGTTCATCGTGCTTGTTCCAATGAGGGGTCACATGATATGGATTTGTTGAATTTTTTTGAAAAATTTGAAAAAATGATATTTAAAAAAATAAATTTTGATATCGTCTGCATTGGGTAAAGGGTTAACCTTCAGTGGACTGGGCAACTGTCCTGAATTCCCACTAGGCTACAACCTGTACATGTCCAATTGCTTAGCAGTAATTTCTAGTCAGGTCTTGGCTGCCTTGTCCATTGTCAGCAGGACCTAGAGATGGCATGGTCAGGGCACATGTTCTGATATCACAAAAGCCTGAAATAGGTCTTTAACCCTTTGAACCCCAGAGGGCGCTTTTCCCTCCCAGTAACGTGATACTTCATAATTTCATTAAGTAGGTTGACTTTTGAGTGAAGGTGTGGTGAAGACTAATCAATATTTTCAACGTGCAGCCCGAAGGCTGCACGTTGGAAATATTAATTGGTGTACCCCCAAATAAAGAATATGGACTCTTCATGTTGCTGCCATTGAACTGATATGGAAGATACCACTAGGGTTCAGAGGGTTAAACATTAAGGTGCATTCAGAAAAAGTCACAAATTTACTGTTGATATGATTTGGTGTCGTAAAAGAATGCCACTGTTGAGCTCACTGGCACTGTCATTTATAGCGTTGTGGTAGAATGATACTACAACAACTTATTCTGCTTTTTACCTGCGTCGCCAGCGGCAGAGCAGGTCTAGTAACCGCTTGACTCCTTCCGTCACGTCCGTCAGTCCGTCTGAAACACTTTTTCCGTCAAGGTTTTCTTGGCTTCTATGAAAGGGAATGATTTTATATTTGGTCTGCTGCTTCATAATGATGAGTTGTATCGTGTAAGCAATTTTCAGATCTGCCGTACAGCCACTTCCTGTTTGCCGATACTTTGAAATTTTACTGTACCCACTGAACATTGAAATTTTTCGTCAAACTTTTCTCAGCTTCTATGCAAGGGATTGATTTTGTATTTCATCTGGAGCCTGATAATGATCAGTTGTAGCGCGTATGCAATTTTCAAATCTGCCATGCAGCCACTTCCTGTTTGCCGATTCAATTGCTTGCAGCGACGCAGGTCCAGACCCTGTATTGGTCTTGGCTTGTTCTGATGTGAATTCCTCATTGCTACTGTCAGCAAATCTCAGTCAAGCCAGATTCTGAATTCTGAACCAATAATGAGATATACTGTACTGACCCGTGTCCAAGCCCAGGGGTGTGTGCAGTAGAAAAATAAAAAAGTGTGTGGGGGGGGGGGGGGGGGCTTCAGAATGAGTAATCAAGCCTGCAAGTCAAGACGGTGTGCATCGGAATGAGAAATGACTAATTATCCTTTGGGTACGATACGTTTTTGTAGAAAACCACCTAAGAAAGAGAGAGTAGATTCCTAAATATAAAATATACACCCAATTATCTCACACATACTTGTCAACTGTTTTAACCCTTTACCCAACGAATTGCCCACATCTGCCTGCGTAATAAGCAAATTCAGCAGTTGAAAAAATATTATTTTTTAAAAAATTTCTTGTGACCCCTCGTTGGAACGAGCTCGTTCCAACGAGGGCTCACATGATATGGTTTTGTTGAAATTTTTTGAAAAATTTTTAAAAATGATATTTAAAATAATAAATTTTGATATTGTCTGCGGTGGGTAAGGGTTAATAAGTGATCAGTTTAAAATGCTGCACAAATTGAACATCACCTTAATGTTTTGACAACTGCAGACCATGCTGTGAAGGCATATTATTTCCAGGTATTACATGCTTTGATTGTTATTTTTCATTAAAATTTAGAGTGAAAAAGTTGATAAAAATATGAAAAATATCAATCTTACTTTCAGATAGTTGGTAAATACATTTGAATTCAATGAAAAATAATAAAATTTTGTTTATATTCCATTGTTTACTCGCTGGGTTTCCCCAGCTATCAGTGTGATGTGATGTAAACTGTAGGTAAAGTGGAGATCATGTGAGGTGCAATGGGGTCAAATAATCAATATTACACAGAAAATATTGAAATCTTGAGAAAAAAATACCTGGTGAATTTTTCTACATCTTCAGTAATAATCCCTGTCAGTGTATTCAACATAAGAACCCACCAGTCATTGCTGCTAATATTTTTTCACACTAAGCAAAATAAATTCTGCACAAGACAACACGTGTATTTGGAAACTGAAGCACTGTTCAATAGGGGTTATCCCAGTCTATAAATATCTTTATTTACAGTCTGTGGGAAATCTCCTGTGCAGTTATTTCCCTTTCATCAACAGCTGACTTTCAAAACTGGAACAGCTCTCTTTCTGTGCAAAATAAAATGGATTTATGGCCTCATTCACTGAACAGGGGAATAAATGAGCAAAGTGAACATCAGTATATCTTATTTATTTACAAAGTTTATCAAAATAAACCTTAAAAAAGTCACTCAAAAATTAAAAACTCCAATATCCAGTCCTGATTTAGTAAGTAGAATGTTGCAACAAGTCACCTATTTTCTATTTTCATTTCACTCACCTGAAATTGATGTTTCAGCCAATTTGAAACTTGGGGAATGGGCTTGGACACTGGTAGAGCTCCTTCCTTGATTCTGAAATCTGAAAACATGGGGGGGGGGGGGGGGGGGGCTAAAACACAAGTAACGAGTATGGGCTTGGACATGGGTCAGTACGGTACCCCCCTAAAATTAACGAAAACTGATACCAAACTCAAAATTCCAATACCCCATCTCTAGTGAATATCATGTTGCTGGAATTTCATGGGTTTGAAAATTATAAGTATCACAGAACTAATATTTTCCCATAGGTGACCATAATAACGTTCAGGGGAAAACAGATATGATCGAACCACTTTAATTTTGGCATTCAGATATCTTTGTCAAGTATAGTCCTTCAGATAACTTTTTCTGACCTGAAAACAGGGGGGTGATGCAACAAATAGAAGAGACAAACTGACAAGAAGGGAAGTACCAGTCACATGCACATATTTTTCAGGGACTCCCAACAAAAACACTGTCAGTTGTATATTTTAGGTCCAAAATGTCATCAAATCACCCTCTTAATTTATCTGGAATACTCGAACAAAAATGCAAGATGTCAGTAGAATGCTTCAATTGTTTATTGAAACAACATATTTTTCCACGGCTGTTTATTTTTGGAGATTGCATTATTTCCGCACATTTCAAGATGGGTAACTCTAATTCAAATATTTAGTTCAGTGATACCTATAATCACCCCAACCCTGCCAAAGATACGTTTTACCTCTTTCATGTGATAAAAGACTAATTTCTGATTAGAATTCAACAACACAGGAAATTTCTTGTTTTGAAGAAAAGTGTCCAAAAAAAAAAGACCATAACTCCTAAAATACTTGATGGAATGACACCATACTTGTTATGCAAGTGTATCTTCATCACAGAGCTTTCCAGAAACTGATGTCAGATTCTGGTGTTATCAGCAGAGAATAAGTGAGATACTTGGTTTGTGATTATGTGGCATCTTATTTTCACTCATTCTACACGTATGGAGCAAGTCGCCTGCTTACTTCCAAGGTTTTTACCTGCATCGCCAGCGGCAGAGCAGGTCTAGTAACCGCTCGACTCCGTCCATCAGTCCGTCCGTCAGTCCGTCCGTCAGTCCGTCCTAAACACTTCTTTCGTCAAAGTTTTCTTGGCTTCTTTGAAAGGGAATGATTTTAATTTGGTCTGCTGCTTCATAATGATGAGTTGTATCGTGTATCTAATTTTCAGATTTGCCGTGCAGCCACTTCCTGTTTGCCGATACTTTGAAGTCTGTTCATCTCTGTAATCAATTGCATGCAGCGATGCAGGTCCAGACCCGGTATTGGTCTTGGCATGTTTTTCTCCATATTCACATGGTTCATGATGTATCTCGAACTACTTTCACATACATGTTAAAGTTACTTGAAAGTTTTCATTTTGCTGCATACTACATATACATGGCAATTGAGACTATGCCCTGCCCCCTGATGATTTTTACACAATCGAACAGACTTCACAGCCATTGCTATAGAAGCACCATTTTTCCACAGCATTTTTTTTTGCTGAGGAAACCAGGATGAATTACCAGCACTGTATGTATAAAAACAAAGAAATTTTCCTGGAAAAATTTAATTTTTGATTCAGTTATTGAATTGCATTTATATGGATAAAATTTCTTTTTACAGTTGATAAACATAGAAACATGTCTGCGGAGGATGTTGTGAAAGTTGCCAGCCAGCCAAAGACAGGAGTGCCATCATCCAATCCTCTAGATGCATTAGATTGTAAGCTTTACTCTTTCTGTTTTTCAGTTTCAACATAAAAGGCCCCACAAAGCAGATCTTCTTAGGACCAACAGAATGGAATGATCCAAAAAAATTGCTATCTGTTTTATCATGGGGTACTTTTCTGGGACTTTGAAAAAGTGCTGAGTCAGCATTTTTTTAACACTGAGGGTAATGGGAAAAACATGTGAGACTACTTTTCTCCCAAACCACTGCTCCAAAAGCTTTCAAATTTCACATATAACATCTTTGGAAGATTGTTTCACATGTTTATTGAAATCAGTTCCCTGGGTTCATATCCCTGGGTTCATATTTGGGCTCTCTATGGGAGCGCAAATGTTTAAATTAGTGCAGTATGAGGAGTATTTTTTAAAATCTTCTTCTTCAGATCTACCAATAAGAATCTTTTGATATTTGGTATGTAGCATCCTTAGAGGGGTGAGATTCAAGTTTGTTCAAGCCAAGTGCCTGGGTTCATATTTAGGCTGAAAATTTGGGGTCCCGTTCCAGGCTTAGAAATTTTGGATCAAAATCTGGAAATTTTTTTTTGTTTTTTTATGCTTTTCGGTCAATTTTAAGACAAAAAAATTTTTTTTTTTACACGGACAGTTTGGGGTCCAAGTGGGACTTAGAAAATTTTGGACCAAAATCCAGAATTTTTTTTTGTATTTTATGTGTTTCGGTCAATTTTAAGACAAAAAAAAATCTTTTTTTTTACACTGAAAATTGAAAATTTGAGGTCCGGGTGGGACCAAAATCCAGAATTTTTTTTTTTGTTGTTTTTTATGTGTTTTGGTCAGTTTTAAGACAAAAAAAAAAAAAATTTTTTACACGGACAATTTGGGGTCCTAGTGGGACTTAGAAAATTTTGGACTAAAATCCGGATTTTTTTTTTTGTATTTTATGCGTTTCGGTCAATTTTAAGACAAAAAAAAATCATTTTTTTTTGCACTGAAAATTTGGGGTCCGGGTGGGACCAAAATCCGGAATTTTTTTTTTGTTTTTTGTGTTTCGGTCAATTTTAAGAGAAAGAAAAAAAATTTTTTTACACTGAAAATTTGGGGTCCGGGTGGAACTTAGAAAATTTTGGACCAAAATCCGGAAATTTTTTGTTTGTTTTTTTTTATGCGTTTCGGTCAATTTTAAGACAAAAATTTTTTTTTTTTTTTTACACTCAAAATTTGGGGTCCAGATGGGACTTAAAAAATTTTGGACCAAAATCCAGAAAATTTTTTTTGTTTTTTATGCGTTTCGGTCAATTTTAAGAAAAAAAAAAAAAAAAATTTTTTACACTGAAAATTTTGGGTCCGGGTGGGACTTAAAAAATTTTGGACCAAAATCTGGAAATTTTTTTTTTTTTTTATGCGTTTCGGTCAATTTTAAGACAAAAAAAAAAATTTTTTACACTCAAAATTTGGGGTCCAGGTGGGACTTAAAAAATTTGGGACCAAAATCCGGAAAAAATTTCATATAAGGGCTTATTTGGTCATAAGTACTTAATTTATGCCCAAATTGTTTTTCCCATCGCCCCATGGGAACCGCAGGAGCTAAAAATAGAAAAAAATTAAAACGCCCATATCTCAAAAAAACTACACTGCACTGAGAATTCTTATTTGGGGTGAAGCCACCTTAGGATCAACAGAATGGAATGGTCCAAAAAAATTGCGATCTGTTTTATCATGGGGTACTTTTCTGGGACTTTGAAAAAGTGCTGAGTCAGCATTTTTTTTAACACTGTGGGTAATGGGAAAAACATGTGAGACTACTTTTCTCCCAAACCACTGCTCTAAAAGCTTTCAAATTTCACATATAACATCTTTGGAAGATTGTTTCACATGTTTATTGAAATCAGTTCCCTGGGTTCATATTTGGGCTCTCTATGGGAGCGCAAATGTTTAAATTAGTGCAGTATAAGGAGTATTTTTTAAAATCTTCTTCAGATCTACCAATAAGAATCTTTTGATATTTGGTATGCAGCATCCTTAGAGGGGTGAGATTCAAGTTTGTTCAAGCCAAGTACCTGGGTTCATATTTAGGCTGAAAATTTGGGGTCCCGTTCCAGACTTAGAAATTTTGGACCAAAATCCGGAATTTTTTTGGGGTATTTTATGCGTTTCGGTCAATTTTAAGACAAAAAAAAATCTTTTTTTTTCACACTGAAAATTGAAAATTTTGGGTCCGGTGGGACCAAAATCCAGAATTTTTTTTTTGTGTTTTTTATGTGCTTTGGTCAGTTTTAAGACAAAAAAAAAAAATTTTTTTTACACGGACAATTTGGGGTCCTAGTGGGACTTAGAAAATTTTGGACCAAAATCCAGAATTTTTTTTTTTTTGTGTTTTATACGTTTCGGTCAATTTTAAGACAAAAAAAAATCATTTTTTTTTACACTGAAAATTTGGGGTCCGGGTGGGACCAAAATCCGGAATTTTTTTTTTGTGTTTCGGTCAATTTTAAGAGAAACAAAAAAGTTTTTTTTACACTGAAAATTTGGGGTCCGGGTGGAACTTAGAAAATTTCGGACCAAAATCCGGAAATTTTTTGTTTGTTTTTTTTATGCATTTCGGTCAATTTTAAGACAAAAAAAAAATTTTTTTTTTACACTTAAAATTTGGGGTCCAAGGTGGGACTTTTGAAATCCAGAATTTTTTTTGTGTGTTTTTTAGGTGTTTTGGTCAGTTTTAAGACAAAAAAGAATAATTTTTTTTACACGGACAATTTGGGGTCCTAGTGGGACTTAGAAAATTTTGGACCAAAATCCAGAATTCTTTTTTTGTATTTTATGCGTTTCGGTCAATTTTAAGACAAAAAAAAATCATTTTTTTTTACACTGAAAATTTGGGGTCCGGGTGGGACCAAAATCCGGAAATTTTTTTTTTGTGTTTCGGTCAATTTTAAGAGAAACAAAAAACTTTTTTTTACACTGAAAATTTGGGGTCCGGGTGGAACTTACAAAATTTTGGACCAAAATCCGGAAATTTTTTTTTCGTTTTTTATGCATTTCGGTAAATTTTAAGAAAAAAAAATAAATTTTTTACACTCAAAATTTGGGGTCCAGGTGGGACTTAAAAAAATTTGGACCAAAATCTGGAAATTTTTTTTTTTGTTTTTATGCGTTTCGGTAAATTTTAAGACAAAATTTTTTTTTTTTTTTTACACTGAAAATTTGGGGGCCACGTGGGACCAAAATCGAGAATTTTTTTTTTTGTTTTTTATGCGTTTCGCTCAATTTTAAGACAAAAATTTTTTTTTTTTTACACTGAAAATTTGGGGTCTGGGTGGGACTTAGAAAGTTTGAAATCTGGAAATTAGTTTTGGGGTTTTTTATGCGTTTTGGTCATTTTTTAAGAAGAAAAAAAAGTTTTAGGCTGAAAATATTTTGTTTGGGACTTCGAAAATTTGTGAACAAAAATAAAAAAAAATCTGTTTTTTTATGCATTTATCTCAATTTTGGGACATAAAAGTGCGGGAACTGAAAATAGAAGGAAAATCCTGTGTATTGTGTGACACAATCGCTTCATCTAGTTGGTATATGCTTTTCTTAGGAGGGGCGTATGCAGCTTATTCAAGTCAAGTCCCTGGTTTGATATTTAGACTACCATGTCAGGTGAGCGCCCTCAGGCCCCCTGGGGCCTCTTGTTTATTATACCCCCCGCAAACAAAGTTTGGGGGGGGGGGGGGTATATAGGAATCACCCTGTTCGTCCGTCTGTCCATCCTTGTAAGCGCAACTCCTCCTAAACTGTTTGAAGAATTTTCATGAAACTTTACACAATGGAAGAACTCCATAGGAAGATGTGCATGAAGCAATATAATTCCGTTCCGACATTTCCAAGGGGAGATAATCTAACTTATACCGTCTGTCCATCCTTGTAAGCGCAACTCCTAAACCGTTTGAAGAATTTTCATGAAACTTTTCACAATGGAAGAACTCCATATGAAGATGTGCATGAAGCAGTATAATTCCGTTCGGACATTTCCAAGGGGAGATAATCTAACTTATACCGTCTGTCCATCCTTGTAAGCGCAACTCGTCCTAAACCATTTGAAGAATTTTCATGAAACTTTACACAATGGAAGAACTCCATATGAAGATGTACATGAAGCAATATAATTCCGTTCTGACATTTCCAAGGGGAGATAATCTAACTTATACATTTCAGGCACGGGGGTGGGGGGGGGGGGGGGGGTATCACTTTGTGAGTTTGCTCACAGTACCTCTAGTTTTATTTTTTATTTCATTAATTATTTCTTTGCCATCAAATGTTCGTGGTTTATGTTTTAGGCCCCATAATGTACAGAATAGCACGAGTGGTGGCGTATTTCGTCCCTTGAGAGCAAGAAGGCTTTGCAATGCTAAAGCATTGCAAAGCCTTCTTGGACTCAAGGGACAAATTTATCAATTTTTTTAACTTGGGTAAAATATCAGACATAAACTATTTAATTTTTATTTTTTTAAAAGTTTACATTGGTTATAAAAAGAGAGTATGCGGCGGCCAAAGGGACCATGTGGGCAGGCCTGAGAAACAGATTTTTAATTTTTTAGGCCTTATTTGTTAGTATTTTGTATTAACTCTTTTAACCCTTGGAGGCCTATTTCTGACTTTTACGACCTCAGAAAGTTAATTTGTTGAAGTGTGCAGGCACAGTGAAAGTGATGTTAAATTTCAAAGTTGTCTCACTGTCACTTTCAAGTTTTGCAATTCGTTTTTTCATACCCCCGCTTCGAAGAAGTGGGGGCTATATAGGAATCGCCCTGTACGTCCGTCCATCCGTCCATCCGTCCGTCCGTCCGTACGTCCTTCCGTACGTCTTTCCGGACATGAAATTCTTGTGTGCGCAACTCCTCCTACATTTATCAATCAATTTGGACAAAACTTTTCAGACATCATCACTACTAAGTGAACATGCGCATATTCCAAGATTTTTGATCTGCGACAATTTTAACCAGGTTATCTCCCTTTGACTTAGATTTATTGTGTCTTTCCATCCGAACAAATTCTTGTGTGCGCAACTCCTCCTACATTAATGAACCGATTTTGATGAAACCTTTCAAACATCATCTCTACTAAGTGAACATGTGCATATTCCAAACTTTTTGATCTGCGACAATTTTAACCAGGTTATCTCTCTTGAACTTTGATTTAATATGGGTTTCTGCATGAAATTCTTGTGTGCGCAACTCCTCCTACATTTATCAATCAATTTGGACGAAAGTTTACAGACATCATCACTACTAAGTGAACATGCGCATATTCCAAAATTTTTGAGCTGTGCTATTTTAACTAGGTTATCTCCCTTTAACTTAGATTTATTATGGGTTTCTACATGAAATTCTTGTGCATGCAACTCCTCCTACATTTATCAATCAATTTTGACGAAACCTTTCAAACATTATCACAACTAAGTGAACATACGCATATTCCCAAATTTTTGATCTGCGACAATTTTAACCAGGTTATCTCCCTTTAACTTGGATTTATTATGGGTTTTCAAATGGGATTCTTGTGTGTGCAACTCCTCCTACATTAATGAACCGATTTTGAATACATGTTGCACATTGCAAATGTGTTTTTCCAAATGTAAACCATGTATGTGTGGGCTCTTTAAGTATTCAGTGCTGTTCTGTGGAAGGCCACATGCAAATACAAATTTCAACAACAAAAAATGATCTTTATGTATACATTTCCTTATGGCCTTCGCCTACATGATCAGAAGTGCATTCCTCTAAAAACCCAAAGCGGGGGTATTAATCACCTTCAGTGATAGTTCTAGTTTTTTCTGAGATGGATAGGGTAGGTGTCACATGGTGGTATGTTAATGTACTAACATGGAATGCATGTTTAGAGAAACTTGTCTCATAGTTTGTTGCAGCTTTATTGGTTTTGAAAGAAGGAATGACATTATGTGTACCACTAACACTGACATAGTCTGTTCATTTTGCACCTCATTTGACTTTTAGTGTAACTGCAATAATGATACAAGATCTATTATCACCAAATTTTTATTGCCACTGATATTGGCGTCCACATTTGTGCTGTTGGGTAAATGATAGATAAAAATTAATTATTGTGTGCAAATGGGCCTTTTCACTCATACAGCCAGAAGTGGTGTGCATTTTAAGAAGCAAATGCATTCCCCAACTTTTCTCCTCACTAAATTATGCTACAGTTAGGGAACAACGGCCCAAGAATTATATTGGTTCTAACATATCACTGGATAGTAACAAACTCCATTTGTCATCCTGAACATCAACTTAATGAAACAATGTCACTCCAAGAATCAGGATCACAAAAAATAATATATGCATTAGCATCCATAATAACATTAGCATCCAGAATAACATTAGCATCCAGAATAACATTAGCATCCATAATAACATTAGCATCCTCAATAACATTGGCATCCACAATAACATTAGCATCCACAATAACATTAGCATCCACAATAACATTAAGCATCCATAATAACATTAGCATCCACAATAACATTAAGCATCCATAATAATAATATTAAGCATCCATAATAACATTAGCGTCCATAATAACATTAGCATCCACAATAACATTAGCGTCCATAATAACATTAGCATCCACAATAACATTAGCATCCATAATAACATTAGCATCCACAATAACATTAGCATCCACAATAACATTAGCATCCATAATAACATTAGCATCCACAATAACATTAGCATCCATAATAACATTAGCATCCACAATAACAGTAGCATCCATAATAACATTAGCATCCGCAATAACAGTAGCATCCATAATAACATTAGCATCCACAATAACATCACCATCCATAATAACATTAGCATCCACAATAACATTAGCATCCATAATAACATTAGCATCCACAATAACATTAGCATCCACAATAACATTAGCATCCATAATAACATTAGCATCCATAATAACATTAGCATCCACAATAAAATCCTCTCTACAGTACAATGGGTATTGACTGGTCGCAATCCATGTATGGACAGTGTTATGCACGCATGTGTTTACCAAGTGATAAAAAGCATCATCAGCAAAATTTTTGCCCTCTGCACTTTGATGTCAAAATGCCAAAGTTTTCAGCAGCTAATATTTCCCACAATGCAACTGAGAATTTAATAAATTATATCTTGTTTGACAGAGCTCGTTGAGCAAACAAGATATATTTTGTAAATTTTTTCATTCTACATTGACAATATGAAGTCAGTAATGGAAATTTCGAAATACTACCAGAGTGCTAGGAGTTGAATTAATGAAGCACTGGGATGTACACAGTGCTTAATGAAGCACCGGGTTGTACCTGGTGCTTCATTAATTAAATTTTTGATGATTATTCCTATAATTGGTGTTTGGAATCTAAAATTATTGCACCTGTGGAAATATTGCGTACCCATGGAAAGTGACGAGTCCACTTTGGCCATTCTGTAGCTCCAGAGAGTCATCTGAAGACATTTGTCTTTCTGAAGCATTGTTGCACAGATCTTTGCTATGCACTTGTCAGCACTGCACTATGGCTATTGAAACTGTGTATTATTTTTAGTGACACATAGATAAATCTAAGTTCAGATCACCTATCACTGGCCAGTTCAAGTGAAAGTTTGTGTTAGTGATGGTCCTGAAAGGTCATTGTATTTTTGTTCAACTCAACATGCCCAAGTTTCTTCAAATCGGGTTCCTGTGTTAATATTTGGGCTTCCTGTGGTATTCCGAATTTTAACTTTGTGCAGTGCAATATAAGGAAATTTCTTTCAAAATCTTCTTCTTCAGATCCACCAGTCAGAATGCTTTCATATTTGGTATATATTTGGGTTCCCTATGGGAGCCGGAATTGGCCATGTTGCTGAAGGATTAGAAATTCTTTATTATTAAGTACCTTCTAGAGGTGTGCAACTAAGATTAATCCACATAGGTTGTATCAAGGGGCTCCATGAGGGAGCTCCACTTTTTACATTATAATTAACTGAAAAAAGCCATGATGCTTGGACTATTTTAGTCACTCCTGAGGGGCTCCAGGATTGACAAATGGACCCTATGAAGATTGATTTCTTGATGTAGATTCATTCTTGGACTCTGTTTATATCGGATTCTGTTCAAGGTGAATGCTTCAGGCCCCATGGGGACTCTTGTTTTACATCCAATGCATGGACAAAATATCAGTAAAAGTTATTGGAGAAGAAATGACACAATGTCCAGTCTTTTCTACTGCTCAATGATTGCGAAGCATAACAAGAGTCTTTTTCTCTCTTGTTGTGTTAGTTCAGTTACTTTTTTAGTTATATGGAGATATTCATCTTTTGTTCCGAGGAAAATTCCTCTCTGATCAGGTATAAAAGTATGCAGTCTACAACGAGGCTTGTTGCAATTAAATACCGCGCCTCTACCATTATGTAACGGTCTGTTGTGTTCAATCTTCAGTGTTCGAAATCAGTAGTTTCAGCTGGACTTTTGAGGTTTTTCAGAGTTTGAGATTTCAAGGTACGCAAAAAGCGCAGTGAGTATCCTCTCGATCTGAGAGCACCAAATAGAGTAGAACAAGCCTCATTGAAATTTACCTTATCACTTGAATTGCGGTGGAAACGAATGAGTTATGATTTGATGATACCTTTAAATGTATGTTGGGGATGAAATGATTTTGTGTGCAACAATTGATGTGAATCAGTTGGTTTAAAATATACTTTATAATCTAAATGACCAGATGCCCGAAATCGCTTGCCTTTATACACGGTCACATCGAGAAAAATCAACAGAACTTTCACTGATAGTAGCTTTTAATTTAATGTTTGGATCATGATTGTTCAAAATTTCTAAAAATTCATCAAAATCTTCTTTTGAATGTTCCCAAATAATAAAAATGTCATCTAAATACCTGAGATATACGAGAGGATGCTTTGCACATTTGCTTAAGGCATTTTCCTCCCATTCCGCTACATAAATGCTTACAAAATTAGGACTGAATCTTTTACCCAAAGGACAACCCATTATTTGAAGAAAATATTCTCCATTGAATTGAAAGTCATTACCTTTTAAGCTCAGCTCTAAAAGATCCAAAATTTGTTCATCCGGGCGTTTCGCATCCGGATATTTTTCAAATGCATTTTTAACTGATTTAACACCTTTATCAATATCAATGTTCGTATACATACTGTCGATATCCAAAGTAGCCAGAATTGCATTTTTCGATATTTTCAATTTCGATATTTTTGACAGGAAATCCTGCGTATTTTTTAGATAGCTCGGATGTCTATTTGCTGTAGGTTTCAGATGATAATCAATTCCGAGATCGCATAAGATTCTGAATTACAATCTGATACAATTGGCCTCCCAGGTGGAGTTAAGTCATCTGTCCATGAAGAACGGTCCTTGTGGATCTTTGATAAGATATAAAATTGTCATGTTTGAGCACTGAGCTTAGCTGTTAAATATTTCAATTGTTTTTATGTGTACCCATACTATGTATGGTACACATAATGCCGGCATCCGGGGTCCGTCTGTCCATCTGTCTGTCCGGCGTCCGTATCCATTTTCTTTGGCATTCGATAACTTGAAAAATATTGCTTGGAATGTCAAGTTACTTTATATTTGTGTTCAGGTTACTGATGTGCCGAGCTGTATAGTTTTTGGTGTAAATCTGTTATTTTGATCCCGAGATATTAACCCTTTATCCTTCAAATTGAAAATTTCTCCAATCCCTTTGGCATTCGATAACTTGAAAAATATTGCTTGTATTGTCAAGTTACTTTATATTTGTGTTCAGGTTACTGATGTGCCGAGCTGTACAGTTTTTGGTGTAAATCTGATAATTTAATCTTGAGATATTAACCCTTTATCCTTCAAATTGAAAATTTCTCCAATCCCTTTGGCATTCGATAACTTGAAAAATATTGCTTACATTGTGAAGTTACTTTATATTTGTGTTCAGGTTACTGATGTGCCGAGCTATATAGTTTTTGGTGTAAATCGGATAATTTGATCCTGAGATATTAACCCTTTATCCTTCAAATTTAAAATTCCTCCAATCCCTTTGGCATTCGATAACTTGAAAAATATTGCTTGTATTGTCAAGTTACTTTATATTTGTGTTCAGGTTACTGATGTGCCGAGCTGTACAGTTTTTGGTGTAAATCTGATAATTTAATCTTGAGATATTAACCCTTTATCCTTCAAATTGAAAATTTCTCCAATCCCTTTGGCATTCGATAACTTGAAAAATATTCCTTAGATTGTGAAGTTACTTTATATTTGTGTTCAGGTTACTGATGTGCCGAGCTGTATAGTTTTTGGTGTAAATCTGTTATTTTAATCTTGAGATATTAACCCTTTATCCTTCAAATTGAAAATGCCTCCAATCCCTTTGGCATTTGATAACTTGAAAAATATTGCTTTGATTGTCAAGTTACTTTATATTTGTGTTCAGGTTACTGATGTGCTGAGCTGTATAGTTTTTGGTGTTAATCTGATAATTTAATCTGGAGTTATTAACCCTTTATCCTTCAAATTGAAAATTCCTCCAATCCCTTTGGCAGGAGATAACTCAAAAAATATCAATCCGATTGTCATGTTACTTTATATATTTATTCAGGTTACTGATGTGCTGTGCTGTATAGTTTTTTATATAAATCTGATAATTTGATCCGGAGATATTAACCCTTTATCCATCAAATTAGACACTCCTCCAATCCATTTCTATATGTACCCATACCTTGTATGGTGTACATAATGTCGGCATCCGTGGTGGCCCTCCGTCATACAGCTTTCTACTAGTTGCGCGTATGGGTACACATCTGACGATTTCATCGGCCTATTTTTTGGTAATGTGACCTTCGTTGAGGAGAATTCTGTGTTTTAAGTTTCTTAACTGGTAGAGTGTAGGAAGCCCATGTTTGGGCTTTACTCTGAAGTATTGGTACCACAACTTTACCCTTTACCCAAAAGCAGACGATATCAAAATTTATTATTTTAAATATCATTTTTTCAAATGTTTCAAAAAATTTCAACAAAACCATATCATGTGACCCCTCGTTGGAACAAGCTCGACGAGCTCGTTCCAACGAGGGGTCACATGATATGGTTCTATTGAAAATTTTTGAAAAATAATATTTTTTCAACTGGTGAATTTGCATATTACGCGGGCGGATGCGGGCGATTCGTTGGGTACAGGGTTAAAGGCTTCATATTTTGTGGATGTTGTTCATATCACCTTTGATTTGAAATTATTCAGTCTGTTAGGATTTGCCTTGTTACAATTTATGGGAGAGTGCCTATTGGCGTGTCTCTGGTGTGCCTATTGGCACTCTCCCATAAAGTGTAACAAGGTAAAGATATGTGAACAAATTTTGATGACCAAAAATATTTCAGCACTCTACCAGTTAATTATGAGTTCATCCAGTAATATCTCATGATCATATAGATCGTCTTAATTAACTTTAGACACATTTATATCTTGTTTCGGGAGCGCGGTTTCTCAGTAGGTAGAGGTGCAGGCTGCAAGCCGAGAGGTCCTCGGTTCGTATCCCACCTGTGGCAACCGCATTGTGTCCTTGGGCAAGACACTTCATCTCCATTGCCGGCGTGGGGGCACTGATGACACCGTGTACTAAGGCGTACTGCACGTCGATGGTGCGCATATCTTCAACCACTCTAACCCTGCCTGTGCTGTAGTGCGGAGTTTCGATGTTGGAGAGCTGGCAGCTGCTCGTCGTTGCTCGGTGGTTCTCTCCGGGTACTCCGGCTTCCTCCACCCGTAAAACTGTTACGGTCATGATTAGCCATTGTGCATAAATATGTGACCTTAAACACCAATAAATACAACAAGTATTTTGGGGTGCAGGAACCCGGGAAGTAAAGCAATGCCTGTTCACTGTGGTAAACAGGCTCTGTTTTACTGGTAAAATAGAACCCAGCCACCAATGCTTGGGGGTGCAAACCTTCTCTAAAATGGGCAACATGTCTTATTAGCACTCACCTCTGGTCTTGAGTTGATACTCATGTTGTGGTCTTGATTAGCCATTGGGCAAAAATATGTAACCTTAAACACCAATAAATAAATTTTGGGTGTGGTCCAAAATTCAAGTTGGCTGCCACTGGCCATTTTGTACCAAAATTAGGTACAATCAGTTTTTTGTACAGAACTTCTATATGAGGGTTCTGATTTGAATAAATGTTTGAATGAATGTTTAGTAACATGAAATACATCACATATAATACAAGTTTTTTTCTCGTGCAGAAATTATGCAAATGAACTTTGATTTAATCAGTGCTACTGAAACACAGTAAGTGCACATGTCAATATGACTCGGGCTAGAGGCTGTATTTATGAATTGTTCTTCACGAAACTTCTTGGGTAATTTTGGTATTACCTTACAAGAACGAGTGTTTTGGGATGTGGTCTGAAATTCAAGATGGCTTGTGGCGGCCATTTTATATCGAAATTAGGTGCAGTCAGTTTTTTGTACAGAACTTCTATATGAAGGTTCTCATTTGAATAAATTTTTGAATGAATGTTTAGTAACATGGAATACATCACATATGATACGGGTTGTTTTCTCGTGCATAAATTATGCAAATTAGATGAACTTTGATTTATTCAGTGCTACTTAAACAGTTAGAACACATGCTAATACGACTTGGGCTAGAGGTTGTATTTATGAACCAATCTTCACAAAACTTCTTGGGTACCTTTGTTATCACCTTGGGACAGGAATGAATGTTTTTGGGTGTGCTCCGAAATTTCAAGATGGCTGCCAGTGGCCAATTAGACAAACTTTGATTTATTCAGTGCTACTTGTACACAGTAAGTGCATATTTCAATATGGCTCTGTCTAGAGGCATCTAATACTTTACCTGTACATTTGTTACAGGCTATGGTCAGTATTTATGTTCAGACTTTTACAATACTTTACATATACCTTTGTTATCAGGTCATTACCTAGATGTGTGTCATTGCTGTGTCACACACTATACATGTACATGTCTTACACAAGTTGAGCTACAGTGTCATTGGCACTTTCATTTAATGATAAAAATTATGTTTCCCATTTTTGGGATAGACGCCTGATACTTTTAATTTCTCCTTAGTGTTCTCCCCTGTCTTTCCATGAACCTTCCTGTTAAGTTCCCAAGTGCCATTGGCATTTTTTAAGAGATTTTTTTCAATAATTCTTGGGAATTTGGCATTTTCATCGGAATATTAGTTCTGTGTACCCCCTTGTTTACGTTCCGGTCGGGACGACCCTAGGGTATGTTTTAGTCTTACATCTTCTACCAGCTGCTTTGTTTTCAGGCCTGGCATTCTGAACAATGCAGGAGGGCAAAAAATCGCTCTCCTCAATCAGCTTAGGAGAGCAAATAGCTTTACACAGCATTTTAAGTATCCAGTTGAACGAACTCATTGAAACTGAAACCAACAGACTACATCAGTGATTTTATTAACTTTACTAAGGTAAAGCGAAATCTCTTAGACATCTAGATGTCTCACTCAACAACCGAACACACACTTGACAAGACCTGTGTGTGTACCCAGACCTGTTGTCCAAGAAAGTCATACGCCTACCACTACCACCTTCAACCCCCCAAGGGGGGTTGAAGGTGGTAGTGGTAGACGTATGACTTTCTTGGACAACAGGTCTGCTTGAATCTACAGTCACATCCTGGTGCAGTATATTATAGTGTCAATATTCCTTGAATAATTACCCCTCGAACTGTGATGTCAGTTGTTGAACTTGAAACTGACAGAAAAAAAAATATTGCTGTGACCCATTTTGCTTCAAATGATTGCAACTGTGTTTGGGTATGGTTGCAGCCATTACCTTTTACCACTAAACCACTTTCAAAATGAAATTACGTGATGTTATGTGACTTCGAAGTTAAATTACATTTTTGCTTTACAACAAAAATTTAATGTGAGCATAATACATGTAATCTCAATCATCCCAGACCATAGGAGGGCAATTTTTCGCTCTCCTTAATTCTTTCAGGAGGGCAGTAAGGAGAGCTAAAAAATCGCTCTCCTGAAATTGCCAAGCCTGTGTTTTGTCTTCCTGGGAAGATTTAGTTTTGCAGTTTGGTAGTTTTATACACCGTTTACTGACTTTGGGACGTTTTTTATGTGCCTATCTTGTTAGTTCCGGTTTGTTTTCTGACGTTGTTTACTTTTTCTCAAAGTTTTGTTAAGTTTCTGTGACGGTTTACTGAAATACAGTTATAGTATTAGTGTGTTACATTAAATGTTAGGCCCTATCCCGATGTTCTTGTCCTAGTCCCAATCCATCAGGGAGGTATGGAACCTAATCTCAATGTCATTAGAAAAAGCGCCAGATACCAATGTATTGGACATAATTGTAATTAGGCATTTCAACAAAGACAAAACAGGATACTGCAACAGCTTCACACTGAGTACAATATCCCACATTTTAGCAAAAAATCAAACTCTTTAATTGATCTCATGGTTGTTAATGGCTAAATACGCCCAATATTTCTTTGTGGAAGAACTCTGATTCCACTGTCCAGTTACATTGTCCCTCTAAATGCCAAAGAAGGAGTCAAAACGTTCAAATACAATATTTTATATTTTGGTACAGGCGACTACTCTGGACTTAACCCTTTACCCAACGTAATGGTCAAAACCGGCCAGCACTGTTCTCAAAAATCGCCAATTTTCAATATATTTTCATTTTTTTGTCTCAAAAACATAGGTTATGACCCCTCATTGGAACAAGCTCGTTGAGCTTGTTCCCATGAGGGGTCATAACCTATGTTTTTGAGACAAAAAATGAAAAACAATAGTTATTGAAGAATTTTTTTGGCAAGTGTCTTCTGCTTTTCATGTTAGGTAAAGGGTTAATAGAGAACTGAGCAAGACCAACTGGGATAATATTTGGCTTGAGGGTCCTCTCTGTGTAGTTCAGTTGACTTAAATAATAGACCAGTATGCTACAAAATGTATTCCAAACAAGATAATCACCTGCAGATCCAACCAAAAACCTTGACACAATATTAGAAATTTAATTTGCCATAGAAAGTGTCTGTACTGTAGGGTCCAAACAAAAAACAGGCTTGGCATTCTTAAAAATGCAGGAGGGCTAAAAATCGCTTTCCTCACATAGCCTTGGGGAGCGATTAGCTCGCCTCAAGCCTACAAAAGCTAAAGTAGCAAAATGAAGTTGTACTATTAATGAATATGTCTAGTGGGCTTTGTACATTTTATTTGGATGGTTCTAACAAGGTAGTCTCTGTGAGACGGCTACACTTCCCATCCCACACCCGCAGGCCTTGAAGGGAGGAGCAGTGAGGCCTTCTCGCAGAGACCACTAACATAGCAGAGATTTGAAAACCTGTGGGTTTTAGGAACAGGCTGTTGTGGTAATCATTATTTTCTGAGGCTAGGGGGGCTATTTTTCGCTCTCCTAAATGCTTTTAAGGCGAGTAGTAGGCAGGCGAATAAATCGCTCTCCTGAAAATGCCAGGCCTGAAAAAACACACCATACTCATCGCAAATATATTGTCTTAGACACAACTAAACAGTTTCTGAATTCTGCAATTCTAAATTGAACATTTTCTCCAAAATAGATATTGAATTCAGTTCTACTGATTGCTCACGTGAGTGGTAGAAGGCTTCAAAACTTTTTGTCATTCTCAAAATCAAACATTTCTCATCCTAGCAGCTGATAACAAACTCATTGTTTCTGATCACGAATAATTAGAAGCGTTCAACAAATACTTGTGTAAAATTGCTTCAGTTGGCGAATAAAACCCCAATCTCCCACAGTCCAGTAACAATCCTGTCATGCCCATTGAGGAGCCATTCAGTCTCCATACAAGAATCATCATTAAGGATCCTTTTCGTGTCCAAACAAGAATCATTAATGATCCATTAGGTCTCTCAATACAAAAATTATCATTGAGGATCATTTTGGTCTCCATATGAGAATCATCATTTATGATCCATTAGGTCTCCCTACAAGAATCATCATTCAGGATTTATTTGATCTCTTCATACAAGAATCATCATTTAGGAACCATTAGGTCTCTTCATACAAGAATCATCATTTAGGATTCATTAGATCTCTTCATACAAGAATCATCATGTAGGAGCCATTAGGTCTCTCCATACAAGAATCATCATTTAGGAGCCATCAGGTCTCTCCATACAAGAATCATCATTTAGGAGCCATTATGTCTCTCCATATAAGAATAATTGTTAATGATCCATTTGATCTCCAAACAAGAATCATCATTTAGGAGCCAATAAGTCTCCCCATACAAGAATCATCATTTTGGAGCCATTTAGTATTTATTTATTTATTTATTTATTTATTTATTTATTTATTTATTTATTTATTTATTTATTTATTTATTGGTGTTTAAGGTCACATATTTCTGCACAATGGCTAACTATGACCATGACAGTTTTACGGGTGGTGGAAGCCGGAGTACCCAGAGAGAACCACTGAGCAATGGCGAGCATCTGTCAGCTCCCCAACATACCAACTCCACACAAGCAGGGTTAGCATTGGTTGAAGACAGGTGCATCATCGACGTGCAGTACGCCTTAGTACACATTGTCACCATGCCCCCACGTGGGCAATGGGGGTGAAGTGTCTTGCCTAAGGACACAATGCGGTTGCTGCAGGTGGGATTCGAACTGAGGACCTCTCGGCTTGCAGCCTGCACCTCTACCAACTGAGCCACCATGCCCATTTGGAGCCATTAAGCCTCTCCATACAAGAATCATCATTTAGGAGCCATTAGGTCTCCCTACAAGAATCATCATTTAGGATTCATAACATCTCCAGACAAAAAGCATCATTTAGCAGCTATTAATTCTCCATACGAGAATCATCATTAAGGATCCATTTGGTCCCCATCCAAGAATAATCATTTAGGAGCCATTAAGTCTTTCCATACAAGAATCATCATTTAGGAGCCATTAGGTCACTCCATATGACAATCATTATTTAGGAGCAGTTAGGTCTCTCCATACCAGAATCATCATTTAGGAGTCATTAAAAAGCCATTGAGGATCCATACGAGAATAATCATTGAGGATCCATTTGGTCTCCAAAGAAGAATCATCATTTAAGAACCATTTGGTGTCCATACAATCATCCTGTAGGATCCATTAGGTCTCAATACAAGAATTAGAATTTAGGAGTCATTTGGTCTCAATACAAGATTCGCCATTTAGGAGCCATTAAGTCTCCACACACAAATCATCAATTAGGATCCATTATGGCTTCACACATGAATCATCATTTAGGATCCATTAGGTCTCTCCATACAAGAATCATCATTAAGTATCCATTTGGTCTCCATACAAGAGTCATCATTTAGGAACCATTAAGTCTCTCCATACAAGAATTATCATTAAGGATCCATTTGGTCTCATTACTAGAAGCATCATTTAGGAGCCATTAAGTCTCTTCATACAGGAATCATTAAGGAACCATTTTTTGTCCATACAAGAATCATCATTCAGGAGCCATCAAGTTTCTACATACTAGAATCATCATTAAGAATCCATTTGGTCTTCATACAAGAATCATCATTTAGGAGCCATTTGGTCTCCCTACAAGAATCATCATTTAGGAGCCATTAGGCCTCTTTATACGAGAATCATCATTTAAGAGCCATTTGGTTTCCGATACAAGAATCATTATTTGGGATACATTCAGTCTCCATACAAGAATCATCATTTTGGAGCCATTCAGTCTCATTTAGGATATGTTAGGTCTCCACACATGTAGGCAACATTCAATCTCCAGACACGAATAAACATTTTTTCTATGCCCCCTCCAATTTGGCTAGGTGGTATTAAGTGTTTCC
Organism: Pictodentalium vernedei; assembly: GCA_031216915.1. NCBI lineage: Eukaryota > Metazoa > Mollusca > Scaphopoda > Dentaliida > Dentaliidae > Pictodentalium > Pictodentalium vernedei. The sequence continues at coordinate 470,567,044 of CM062292.1, forward strand.
ATCCATCCCGAGTATCATTTCCGGACAATAACTTTAGTTTGACTGAACGAAATGACACAAAATTTTATACATAGGTAGATAACCACATGAATAATACAGGTTGGGATTGATAGTGAGCTTGGTCCTATATTTTATAATTCTGTAAGTCTCCCCATACAAAAATCATCATTTAGGAGCCATTAGGTCTATCTATACAAACATTATCATTAGAAGCCATTAAGTCTCTCCATACAATAATAAAGTATCCATTTGGACTCCATACAAGAATCATCATTTTGGAGCCATTAAGTCTCTCCATACAAGAATCATCATTAAGGATCCAACTGGTCTCCATACAAAAACCATCATTAAAGATCCATTCAGTCTCCATACAAGAATCACCATTTATGACCCATTCAGTTTCCATACAAGAATCATCATTAAGGATCCATTTGGTCTCCATACAAGAATCATCATTTAGGAGACATTAAAAGTCTTTCCATACAAGAATTATCATTAAGGATTCATTTGGTCTCCATACAAGAATCATCATTTAGGAGCCATTAAGTCTCTCCATACAAGATCATCATTAAGGATCCATATGGTCTCCATACAAGAATCATCATTTAGGAGCCATTAAACCTCTCCATAGAAGAATCATCATTCAGGAGCCATTAGACCTCTCCATGGAGGAATCATCATTTAGGGCCCATTAAGTCTCTCCATATGAGAATCATCATTTATGAGCCATTAAGTCCCTCCACACATGAATCATCATTTTGGAGCCATTAAGTCTATCCATACAAGAATTTTCATTTAGGAGCCATTAAGTCTCTCCGTACATGAATGATCATTTAGGAGCCATTAAGTCTCCATACAGAAATCATCATTTAGGAGTCATTAGGTCTCTCCATACATGAATCTTCCTTTAGGAGCCATTAAGTCCCTCCATGCAAGAATCATCATGAAGGATTCATTTGATCTCTATAGAAGAATTGTCATTTAGGAGCCATTAAGTCGCTCCATACAGAAATCATCATTTAGAGTCATTAGGTCTCTCCATACAAGAATCATCATGTAGGAACCATTAAGTCTCTCCATACAGGAATCATCATTTAGAGCCATTAGGTCTCTCCATACAAGAATAATCATGTAGGAACCATTAAGTCTCTCCATACAGGAATATCATTTTGGAGCCATTAAGGCTCTCCATGCAAGAATCATCACTAAAGATCCATTTGGTCTCTCTACAAGAATCATCATTTTGGAGCCATTAAATCTCTCCATACAAGAATCATCATTTTGGTGCCATTAGCTCTCCCCATACAAGAGTCATTATTTAGGAACCATTAAGTCTCTCCACACAGGAATCATCACTTAGGATCCATTATGTCTCTCCATACAAGAATCATCATTTAGGAACCATTAAGTCTCTCCATACATGAATCATCATTTAGGAACCATTAAGTCTCTCCACACAGGAATCATCATCTAGGAGCCATTAAGTCTCTCCATACAGGAATCATCATTTAGGAGCCATTATGTCTCTCCATACAAGAATCATCATTTAGGAACCATTAAGTCTCTCTATACATGAATCATCATTTAGGAACCATTAAGTCCCGCCATGCAAGAATCTTCACTAAGGATCCATTTGGTCTCTAAACAAGAATCATCATTTTGGAGCCATTAAGGTTCGCCATAAGTCTCTCCATACAAGAATCATCATTAAAGATCAATTTGGTCTCCGTACAGGAATCGTCATTTAGGAGCTATTAAGTTTCTACATACTAGAATCATCATTTAGAATCCCTTTGGTCTCCGTACAGGAATCATCATTTAGGAGCCATTAGGTCTCTCCATACATGAATAATCATTGAGGATCCATTTGGTCTCCAACAAGAATCATCATTTAAGAACCATTTGGTGTCCATACAATCATCCTTTAGGATCCATTAGGTCTCAATACAAGAATCAGAATTTAGGAGTCATTTGGACTCAATACAAGATTCATCATTTAGGAGCCATTAGGTCTCCACACACAAAACACCAATTAGAATCCATTAGGGCTTCACACATGAATCATCATTTAGGATCCATTAGGTCTCTCCACAGAAGAATCATCATTAAGTATCCATTTGGTCTCCATACAAGAGTCATCATTTAGGAGCCATTAAGTCTCTCCTTACCAGAATTATCATTAAGGATCCATTTGGTCTCCATACTAGAAGCAGCATTTAGGAGCCATTATGTCTCTTCATACAGGAATCATTAAGGAACCATTTTTTGTCCATACAGGAATCATCATTTAGGAGCCATCAAGCTTCTACATACTAGACTCATCATTAAGAATCCATTTGGTCTTCATACAAGAATCATCATTTAGGAGCCATTTGGTCTCCATACAAGAGTCATCATTTAGGAGCCATTAAGTCTCTCCATACAAGAATTATCGTTAAGGATCCATTTGGTCTCCATACTAGAAGCAGCATTTAGGAGCCATTAAGTCTCTTCATACAGGAATCATTAAGGAACCATTTTTGTCCATACAGGAATCATCATTTAGGAGCCATCAAGTTTCTACATACTGGAATCATCATTAAGAATCCATTTGGTCTTCATACAAGAATCATCATTTAGGAGCCATTTGGTCTTCATACAAGAATCATCATTTAGGAGCCATTAGGTCTCTCTATACAAGAATCATCATTGAGGATCCATTTGGTCTCCATATCAGAATCATCATTTAGGAGGACTTGGTCTTCAAACAAGAAGTATCATTTAGGAGCCATTTGATCTCCCTACAAGAATCATCATTTAGGAGCCATTTGGTCTCGATACAAGAATCATCATTAAGAATCCATTTGGTCTTCATACAAAAATCATTATTTAGGAGTCATTTGGTCTCACTACAAGAATCATCATTTTGGAGCCATTAGGCCTCTTTATACGAGAATCATCATTGAGGATCCATTTGGTCTCCATATCAGAATCATCATTTAAGAGCCATTTGGCCTCGATACAAGAATCATTATTTGGGATACATTCAGTCTCCATACAAGAATCATCATTTTGGAGCCATTCAGTCTCATTTAGGATACATTAGCTCACCATAGAAGAATCATCATTTATGAGCAATTCAGTCTCATTTAGGATATGTTAGGTCTCCACACATGTATGCATCATTCAATCTCCATACACGACTAATCATTTTTTTATGCCCCCCGCCAATTTGGCTAGGTGGTATTAAGTGTTTCCAACCATCCCGAATGTCATTTCCGGACAATAACTTTAGTTTGACGGAACGAAATGACACAAAATTTTATACATAGGTAGATAACCACATAAATAATACAGGTTGGGATTGATAGTGAGCTTGGTCCTATATTTTTTGACATTTTTTGAGTTATGTCCCTTTTCTACCTCAGAAGACATATTTACAAAAGTTTATCAAAAAGCAGGGGGCATTAGTGTCCATGGACACATTTTATGGCCTTCTGTATTGGTGCTATGATTTAATGGAGATAAGATGTATGAAACAATACTTACGTAAACCTTATACAGAACTTCATAATTGTTGTGCTAGGGCCCTGCAAACTTCGATTTGATTCAGTTTCGAATCTTAAGTTGGTATTTAGTTTGATTCGAAATTGGCTGTCCGATTCGTTTTCCTTCGAATCTTTTCACTGGAATTTTGTTTGGTATCAGTCATCTTAAGTCGTCTCACAAAATGTATAGCCGAGATAGAAATTGTCTGTAAATAATGTTGAAAATAAAGACAGTGTAATTTCTGCTATATTAACATAAAAATCATCTGTACCCATGGGAGCGCGGTGGCTCAGTAGGTAAAGGTGCAGGCTGCAAGCCGAGAGGACCTCGGTTCGAATCCCACATGCGGCAACCGCGTTGTGTCCTTGGGCAAGACACTTCATCTCCATTGCCCATGTGGGGGCACGATGACGCCATGTACTAAGGTGTACTTCACGTCGATGGTACGCATGTCTTCAACCAATCTAACCCTGCCTGTGCTGCAGTGCGGAGTTACGATGTAGGGGAGCTGGCAGCTGCTCGTCGTTGATCGGTGGTTCTCTCTGGGTACTCCGGCTTCCTCCACCTGTAAAACTGTCATGGTCATGATTAGCCATTGTGCATAAATATGTGACCTTAAACATCAATAAATAAATAAATAAAAATCATCTGTACCCATGCCACCATCCATGCTAATTCCAGTTTCACCAGTCACTACCACTGCTGAAAGCAAATTTAAACTTCCCAAGCAATATCGACGATGAGCTCACGGTTGCTAGCAAGCAGCCCCATGCAGTGCCCAGTACAGAATTCTCACACCCATTTCTATTTTTGAACAAAAATCCTTACTGGGTAATATTCCAACTACATCATCAAGGCATGCCTTCGACGAAGGCATGCCTTGATGATGTAGTTGGAATATTTTATCAGTAACGATTTCAAGACGCCTGTATTCGATAAGATACGAAATACACATATTTTATGGAGAATATATCTTCTCCATTTTTGAGGTGTAGAATCCTATAAGTTGTTCAAAAAGGGTTTCAAAGATAGGAGGAGGGATGGTGTGGTGGGGGTGGTGATTCCAGGATACTTGAGTCTGGTATCTTACCCTCAATCAAAAAGACTTGATACATAAAATTCCAATTGAAATTCAATTTAATTTCATCTTGAGAGTGAAAAATGAAGATTATTTTGATTTTTTTTTTTTTTTTTTTGGGGGGGGGGGGGGGGGTGGATACCAGGCTGAGTGGGGGAAAGAAACCCAGGAGTATCTTCCCCAGGGGACCTTGGACAATTTTTGCGTGAGTGATGGTGCACTAGAGCGATTGCATGCCTTTCCCATGCATCATTGAACAAAAGCATATCATGTGACCCTTTATTAGAACGAGCTTGTGCCATTGGGAGGCACATGGTATGGTTTTGTTGAAATTTTGTTTTGAAATTTTGTATTGCACAATTTGTATAATAGATGGAGGGTGTAGCTGATTCTTTTGGTAAGGGTAAATGGCTCAGTAGGAGAAACTGAGGCATGCTGTGGTCAACTCGCAGAAAGTAAAAATTGTAGGTGCGATAACATGCAAGATCGACAGCTCACCTTAAAATCAAAAGATTGTTCTTCTTGTTATGTCTGAAGGTCACATTAGTTGTATTTCTGACATCTCTATTTTTATCTTACAGTTAATGATCCAGATTTCAAGGCAGGTGTTACATCTCTTGCGATGTTATTACAGATACCTCCTCATCCAAACCATCTCGAACAGTTAAAGGTATTTTTATCTTCTTTAACCCTTTACCTTACATGAAAAGCAGACGACACTTGCCAAAAAAATTCTTGAATAACTAAATTTTTTCATTTTTTGTCTCAAAAACATAGGTTATGACCCCTCGTTGGAACTAGTTCGACGAGCTCGTTCCAACGAGGGGTCATAACCTATGTTTTTGAGACAAAAAATGAAAATATTTTGAAAATTAATTGGCGATTTTTGAGAATAGCGCTGCCCGGTTTTGGCCGTTACGTTGGGTAAAGGGTTAACACAACTTGCAGAACTATACCTAAATCAAATATACTTGACAATTTTGAATCCTCACCATGACAATGTCTGTGTTAAGGCTGTCACGAATGATCGAAAAATTGAGGTCATAATCGACGATTTTTTTCAATGATCGATTATTTGACTGGACATGTGCTGTCATACCTTTTTGTTAAACAAAGGGGAAATATTGATTCACATGCTATTGTTTCACATAAAGGACCTATTTCGACAACAAATGTGTGTGTGAACAGGGTTAAAACATAAAACCAATATATAGCTTGAAGTTTCGGCACCACTTGAGTTAAGTTGGCCGAAACCTAGTCATCATCGTATGCGTGATCACTCAGTTCCCAATACTTCTCATTCCTTTGATGTGAGTCATGTGACCTGCCAAAAAAAGATCAACATTGTTACAAGGTTATATTCTTCTGCCGAGTATCAAAAGTATGCTGTCGATTGCATGTCTTTGATCTTTCCCGTCCTTTTGAACTCAAATCATTCAATTTCCAACCGATACATAAAATTTATAAAAGTCGAAGTAAAACGTGCCTGAAAAATATTCTGTCAACAAAAATAACATAACACTCGATGATGCTTTACTGTCAATGGCTACATTGTATTCCTTGCCAATAAGACATCATCAAGTGTTTAGTTGTTTTTGTTTTTATCAATTTGATACTTGATAAGCAATTTTAACATACGATAGTAAAGAGGGAAAAACTTCGAAATGCCATGTTATTTATTTTTAAAGTATGATGATTTTGTTCTCTGACGTACCGCAACCGAAAGTTTCATTTCCACGTGTAAAGGCTAAAGCTTTGTTGACTTGACATTCCCTGAGGCTAAATTCATAATCATTACACATTGAGCATGGATGGGGCCATTAGTGAGTTTAGTATGCATTTTTCTATGATTTGAAGTTTGAATCTTTGCAATGTAGATTCTGTTTTGTCAAATTTTTCAAGGTTTGGTGTTCGTTTGCTTCATTTACGATTAGGATATTTTAATTTTTAACGCCTCCCAAGTTATTTCATAGACAAAGTTCTAGGAAATGAGACAGAAATATTAACCATAAATAATCGATTAACCGTCGATTTTTATGACAAAATAATCGATTATGAAAATTCAGAATCGTGACAGCCTTAGTCTGTGTATGCTAAGTAGTGATTAACCGATGTTCAGCAATTGCATCTAACATCAGCCGATTTTAAACCATTGGTAGAAGTGTTTGAACATCGATCTGTGCCGATGGTTACATGGAACACCACAGGATCAAAATTGTTCATTTACATGGAACACCACAGTATCAAAATTGTTCGGCCGATTGTGAGTGCCGATGTCAGAAGTTACAACCAAAAAGGATTAGTAGGTTCAAGAACACATAGAATAGGGTTAATTTTACAGTACACAGTTAGGCTGATATGTCCGTTGATCTCAAAAACGAGTCACTGTGTGTATCAAAATAAAAGTATGACGTCAGCGGAAACATGTTTGAGTGATGCTAAAATAGGTGACTTACGCTCATACTATTTGTAAATTCCACCTCCATTTAAAATTAGTTTCAAGGTGAAATTGAATAAAAGATATCAAAGGCCAATTAAACAACATATATTTAGGCCACACAAAGTACATCTTCTGTTTCTCAGGCCATTATTTGTGAAATTGCATGCGGGCGAGCGGTTTTTTATTTAATTTTTTATTTCAGTAATTTCTTTTTTGCCATCAAAAGTTCATGTTCTTTGTTCAAGTTTTAGGCCTCATAATCTACAGAAAAGGGTGGTGATGTATTTCATCCCTTGAGTGCAAGAAGACTTTGCAATGCTAAAGCATTGCAAAGCCTTCTTTCACTCAAGGGACAAATTCATCAATTTTTTTAACTTGGGTAAAATATCAGACATAAACCAAATAATTTTTATTTTTTAGCTCCGCTGACAAAGTCAGCAGAGCTTTTCTTATACTGATTCATCCGTCGTCCGTCGCCCGTCGTCTGTCGTCCGTCTGTCCGTCCATCCGTCCGTCCGTCGTCAACATTTTATCTGTGCGAGCCATAATTTCTAAACCGCTGAATATTTTTCCACCAAACTTCATAACAATATGTATTATCAATAGACGGTGTGCCATCAATTATTCTGCGGTCTGTAAATCCACAGGGTCAAGGTCACAGGTCACAGGATCAAGAAAATCTTAAGATATTTTTGATATTTGTTTGTCCAAGCCATAATTTCTGAACCGCTGAATATTTTTCGGCTAAAGTTTGTAGCAATATCAGTATTAGAAAACATGCCCATGCGATCAGTGGCCCTCAGCGGAGCTCTCTAGGCGTGACAGGCCTCTTGTTTTAACTTTAAATTGGTTATAAAAAGAGAGCATGCGGCAGCCAAAAGGACCATGCGGGAGGGCCTGAGAAACAGATTTTTTATTTTTTTAAGCCTTATTTGCTTGATTTAATTACTGCTTTATGTTCTAATTCGAATTTTAGATTCAAAACCCAAATGGATATATAGGTCAAAAACAAAGGTAGGTCCCGTTTTGTAAAATGACTTCATCTCCATCGATTTGCATGTTACAATTTATGGCACTCTCCCATAAATTGTAACAAGACAAAAATTTGTGAACAAATCTTAAGGCTGAGAGTGGCTCAGTTGGTAGAAGTGCAGGCTGCAAGCCGAGGGGTCCTCGATTCGAATCCCACCTGCGGCAACCGCGTTGTGTCCTTGGGCAAGACACTCTTCACCCCCAATACCCACGTGGGGGGATGGTGGCATTGTGTACTAAGGCATACTGCACGTCGATGGTGCACCTGTCTTCAACCAATGCTAACCCTGCTTGTGTGGAGTCAGTATGTTGGGGAGCTGACAGTTGCTCACCGTTGCTCGGTGGTTCTCTCCGGGTATTCCGGTTTCCTCCACCCATAAAACTGTCGCGGTCATGATTAGCCATTGTGCAGAAATATGTGACCTTAAACACCAGTAAATAAATAAATAAGGCTGAGAAAAAATTTAGCACTCTATCAGTTAAGGTACTCAGACTTTACAACTTTTGGCTAACTGGTCATCCTTTCATGTAGATTTAAATTTGCATAAACACCACGAGAACGAAACAAGTGTTCTCGTCAAATGTTGCACACTGTGTCAGTGTTAGGCAGAATGACAATATGCTATTATCAGACCTTAAGATCTTTCCTTCCCAGATCTTTCGGCTCAGGTGTTGAAGGCTTTGGTCCAATTAACGGCGCCTCCCTTGGCTTAGCAATAGTATAAGAAAGGCAATGATCTATTCCTTATGAATAGAAGATTGATAGCTCATAGATAGGCTGAGACAGCTGTCTTGTTGGGAATAAAGCTGTTAGAAGGAACAAGTACATCTTTTCCTTCTCGATGTTGTATTCCTAGGCGTCAGAGGCATTTAGTGCTATTGTGGATGCCATAATAGCCTTAGGTAGGCTGAGACAGCTGTCTTGTTTGGAATAAAGCTGTTAGAAGGAACAAGTACATCTTTTCCTTCTCGATGTTGTATTCCTAGGCATCAGAGGCATTTAGTGCTATTGTGGATGCCATAGTAGCCTTAGGTAGGCTGAGACAGTTGTCTTGTTTGGAATGAAACTGTTAGAAGGAACAAGTACATCTTTTCCTTCTCGATGTTGTATTCCTAGGCGTCAGAGGCATTTAGTGTTATTGTGGATGCCATAGTAGCCTTATGTACAGTTAGAGCAGTCTTTTCGGATACATTACCGGCTAACGTTGTAAGTGTCCATTCAGTGAGCTGTCTAAGGCCACAGAATAACACACAGATATCTGTCTTCACCGATATATGACTTCTAGGCTGTGTTAGCTATGCTGAGACCGCTAGCTTTTTGGAATAAGGCTGTTGGAAGGAAAGATTACGGTTTCCTTCTCGGTGTAGTATTCCTAGGTGTCACAGGCAATTAGTCCTATTGTTGTCGCCTTAGTTTGGCTTGTGTGAATTAAGAGCGGTTTGTGTTTATATATCATTAGCAGCTAATGTCATAGTGGCCTTATATATTGTGCAGCGGTCTTTTTCTTATGCATTGCAGCTAATGTTGTAAGTCTCCGTTTAGTGAGCTTTCCAAGGCTGCGGGTGACAGAGATATTTGTTTTCGTGGAGATGAAGACTAATAAAATGCGTTAGCTAAGCTGAGACTACTGTCTCTTTGGAATTACGTCCCTTAGAAGAGCGGTCCTTTATTCCTTACCTTGAGCGACTAATGTTGTAAGTCTCTGTTTAGTGAGCTTTCAAAGTCGCAAGTTTCACCGAGATATCTGTTTTCACGGGATGAAGACTTATTAGCTGCACTAGCTATTCTGAGACTGTTGTCTCTTTGGAATTAGGGTCGTTAAAAGGAAAGAGTATTTAGTTTCCTTCTCAGTGTTGTATTTTTGGGCATCTTGGGCTTTTTAGTTTTTTTGTTGACACCTTATAAGAATCAGGTGTAGCCCTTTTTCCCTTAACTTGAGCGACTAACGTTGTAAGTCTCCGTCTAGAGAGCTTTCTAAAGTCGCAAAAATTACACTGAGATCTCTGTCTTCACAGAGATGAAGTTGTCTAATCTTCCTTAGCTAGGCTGAGACCACTGTCTTGTGAGAATAGAACCGCTAAAGGAAAGAGTTCATATTTTCCTTCTCGGTGTTTTGCTTAGTGTCACAGACTTTAGTCTTATTGTTGACACTATAGTAGCCTAGCTAGAATTATGGACAGTGTTTTTTCCCTATCATTAGCGGCTAGCATTGTAAGTCTCCTTTAGTGAGCCTTTAGGGCTGCAGTTAACAGCAATATAATTGTCTTCACGAATAGGAAGACCTTTAGCTGCTTCAGTCAGGCTGAGACCACTGTCCTATCACACAAGGTACCGTTACAAGAGAAGAGTTTTTTCCTCTCCTTAACGGTATTGTTTTTGTGTTAGTTGTCTGGGGCTTTTAGCCCTATTGATGCGCCATATTAACCTAGTGTGATTAATGAGCATTTTTTCGAATGCCTACAGTTAACTCCTTTTCAGGAATATATTTCCTGCTATATCAGAACGAGGCACAAGGAGTTCATCTAGGTTTTTCTGATCGGGTGCAGGAACATAGTTTTCGTCTCTGCTTCATTTTTATCAAATCTATTGTTGTGGATTATATTTCCACTCGGTGGATTGAATATTATGTCTATATGGTGTATTATTTAGTGCCATGATGTACTGTCTTGATTTCAAGGGATATATTGATGCTGTTTCAGCCGGTATATTCCTTTCAATAATGCCATGTTCATCACATCCCCCTCCATCCTTAGTGGCATTATGGAGACGGTCAGACATGAGGGAGCCCTACGGTTTCTAACTATTCCAGATAACTAACACTAAAGCGTTATGAGTCGTGCCGGGTTAGTGTGATTATGCTTGCTTTGACTAACTATAAGCTTTTTAGCTGTTTTACTCTTCATTGAGAATAGCAGCAGCAGTATAGCCTTGGGAATGTAGCGTGAAGTTTCTTTTTCATATAGTGAAAAAGGAATTTGTCACTGTTCCAGGCTTTAGTATTACTGCAACAGCCTTACTTATATAGATTCAAGTAATGCAGGTGAGGGGGGTTCGATATGATTTATTTGTCGACCAACAACACCCCCACCTCCCCCCACACCCACACACCCCACCCTGTTGTGCCAATATGTTAAGAGGTGATTACAGGGCAGGACGTAGTGCTCTTCTTGTAAGCCTTGTATGTATTTAATTATATGCATGTCTTTCATTGCTCTTTGATTGGTGGGTGGGTTGTAGTCTAATGGCGACATCATGGGCACATTCACTCTTTAGTTGGTTTACTTCCTGTGGTTGGTCATTCATAAGTTGTATATGAGCATATGATTCCTGAACAGTAACTGTTTTTGGATTCGGAATTCTTTCATACCCCTATAAGCATCAGTATTCAGATGTTTTGGCTGTCACATGTCGCCCTGCGTCAGGTGTACTAGAGGATCGTGACCCTTTGCTGATTAAAAGGGTCAGGAGTGAAGCCACTTTACCAGGCCATTCCCACGTCGAACTGGCTGACATGGGCCGTGAGCTTAGGGAGGCCCTCTCCTTGCTCACACAGGTCCTTTCCAAGAGCATTCCTGTTGCCTCCAGCGAGGCTACTAGTGTTTTCCAGGTGCCCCCGTAGCACCGCCTCCCGGGATTCGAAGCAGGCCGCTTTCTGATCCCCCTGGTGTGCCTACACCATGGGAGGCATCGGCTGGTTTGCCCGTGAGGGGCTATGTGTGTTCCAACTCATAGGATGGGTCAGACATACCTGACGTCGAGAGCCAACAGTCTTCTGACTTGGGGGCAGCTCTTGACTTTGTGTTTGTGTTCTTTCCGGATCTCAAACCGTCAGACCAGCCGATGGTATCAGCCAGGCCGCGATCATCGGTTGCGTGCCTACAGCCTGTGGAGCAAACCCCTTCTGGGTGCCTTCGATCGTGCCAGTCGGTACAGGTGGTTCAAGCGTTTGCAGCTTTGGACTCTAAGCTGAGTTCCAAGGCTATGAAGATTTCGTTCTTCACCAGGTCTGATTCCTTTTTGCCTACAGTGCGTTATCGTTCCTATGATTCCGCCAATCCGTCAGTCTGCCAGACTTTGACAGTCTTTGAACAGGAGTTAGAAGTTACTTAATTAGAAGTAAAATCAAAGCTTCTTTTCATTCAGCCCGTTGGTATTTTGAAAAAAAAAAGTGCTCCAGCCAAATAAAGAAAATCATTTAGTTATTGTTACTGGATTAGGTCTTTGCACCCAACATCCAAGGTATAGGAGAACATGCAACATCCAGGGTATATCGGCTCACAAAACATCGTGGGTATATGGATTTAAATGAAAGCTTATCGCTCTCAATCACCTTGATATTAAAATCCAACCCAAAACCTGAAAATAGTTTCAAATATCATCAGATTTCTGACAATTTGATCATATTTTGCCGTTATAAATTAAACAGTTGAATAATTAAATCAAACAACTTGGGAAAAATAAAACGAGCAAATCTGTCAACAAAATAGCCCTCGATCTGTTTACACTTTTCCAATAATGGCCCAAGGGATGTAACTCTATCTGTTGTCTGCATTTGTAAAAACAAAACAGTTATTCATGAGTTTGGTCCAACTGATTGTGGCGCATGAGAAGTGTGCATCCACAAATTTGTCTCCACGACGTTTCTATTGTGTTTTAAATGGGACAAAACATTATCTCCACCCACACGTATGGTATATGGAAATTTAATACCTGGGTGTCTCATTCAAACACCTTGCCTGCCGACATTCGATGATATTTTGCTGTTATAAATTAAATAATTAAATGAAACAACTTGGGAAAAATAAAATAAGAGCAAATATCGTTCCCTGAGTTCCAATGTGCCAGTAGGCACATAGAACACATTGAAACTCAGGGGACGATATGTCAACAAAATACTGTCTACTCGTTTCTTTAATGACCCAAGGGATGTTAACTCTGTCTGTTGTCTCCTGCGTTTATAAAACAAAAAAATTATTCACGAATTTGGTCCAGCTGAATGCAGAGAGTGAGAAACCAGAAATTTATTTCCACAATGTTTCTGTTGTGTTTCAAACGGGACAGAAACGTTATCTCCACCGACATGTATGGTATATGGAGATTTAATACCTGGACGTCTCATTTAAAAACCAACACCCAGGTATTAAATCTCCATATACCATACATGATTGCAGAGATTACTTATAATACATGATGGGATGAGTCATCCCAAAATCTGTGATGAATTGTCCTGGCTTTGATTTAAACAATAATTAACCCTATGCATGCTATTGGTGTACATTCCTGCCCAGCACAGAGTTTCTCTTGCAACTGAAATCAATATAATTAAGCACATTTAATCACATTTGCACCCTGTATATTGAAAGGATTTTTTCACCTATGATTTCTTGTGTTCTATTCAAATTAATTTTTCATCAAATCTAGTAATGGCTGCTTCATAGCAGCCATGACTAGATTTGATGAAAAATATTTTAAAGTTACTCAGCAGGTTAAGAGTTAACCCTATGAACACTGATGTTGAAATCTCTGAATTTAACCCTTTACCTAACGAATCAGCCACACCCACCTGCATAATTTTAAAAAAGTTCCAACAATACCATATAAAGTGATCCCCTCATTGGAATGAGCTCATGGTTTCGATGAAATTGTTTGAAAATTTAAAAAAAACAATTCAAATAATAGATTTTGATATCCTATGTATTGGGTAAAGGGTTAAGTAATCACACTCCTTAAAATCTAAGGACTGTATTTGTCCCTCTCCTGTGATTTCCATAACTTCAGGACAGGACAAGATAGAATACAATCATTATTCCTTTTCTTTTCAGGCAATCTGTTTGTTAGTTAAAGATAAACTGTCCAAAGAAGCATTAGAAAACCCACAGACTTTTGACAGAGTAAGTACTGTAGGGATTAATTATGTTATCCAGTTTTGCACCCAGTTATTTGTTTTATAATACAGCAAATGCCCCCTCATCATCCTCCCCCCCCCCCCCCCCCCCCCCCCCCCCCCCCCATTGATTTGTCAGAAAATCTGTCTGCATGTCGTCATCCTTCTACCTGCATACTTTCTGTCATGAGACCATAGTGATTTGAAAATACAGTGGAGCCCACTTAATTGGATATCTCTTAATTGTATATCCCTGTTAATTGAATATAATTTTCAAACACAAAACCATTTACCATACCTTCAGTACAAATTTGATCTGTTAATTGCATATGGGTTGTAGCGTAAACTCCTGTTAATTGTATATAAATTTTTGTAATATGTCGAAAAAATTACTGTGACACACACCAAATTCCCCTTATTTATCAACCTTTTTGGCCTCACTACATCTGATACAGGCATTTATTCTATTATATCTTGTATGACAGAGCTCTATGACCTCTGTCAAACAAGATATAATAGAATAAATGGTCAGTTTACCTCCAGAAGACAGGAAACTTACTAAATCCCTGTTAATTGTATACTCCTGCTAATTGAATAATTTTCACTGGCAAAATGGATATTCAATTAAGAGGATTCTACTGTATGAGGAAAACAACAGTTTTAAAAATCTCAAGAACAATGATTGCTCTCACTCTTCTTAATTAAAAGAGTACAAATATATTTCATAATCTTTTTGATTCTAATTTACCTTACTGTAAGGGAGGGGGGGGGGGGGGCGTGGTGGCATTACGGTAACCGGTTCTCGTCAGATCACTGATGTTAAGCAACATCGAGCCCAGTTAGTCCTTGGATGGGTGACTGTCGGAGCGATCGAATCGGACTCCCACATTGTGTCCTTGGGCAAGGCACTTAACCCTGATTGTCCACATGGGGGCTCGATGACGCCGTGTACTAAGATGTACTGCACGTCGATGGTGCACATGTCTTCAACCAATCTAACCCTGCCTGTGCTGCAGTGTGGAGTTGCGATGTTGGGGAGTTGCTCAGTTGTTCCCTCCGGGTACTCCGGCTTCCTCCACCCGTAAAACTCTCACAGTCATGATTAGCCATTGTGCACAAGTATGTGACCTTAAACACCAATAAATAAATAAATACCTTACTGTAGTGTCCAGAAAAAAATTCATCAACATTCTGATTCATGACTTTATATGAAGCCAAGCAAAAATATCAGGCATTGCATTCTGAAAAATGCAGGAGGGCAAAAAATCGCTGTCCTCAATCAGCTTAGGAATGCAATTAGCTTTACACAGCATTTTAAGTATCCAGTTGAACGAACTCATTGAAACTGAAACCAACAGACTATTACATCAGTGATTTCATTAACTTTACTAAGGTAAAGCAAAATCTCTTAGACATCTAGATGTCTCACTCAACAACCGAACACACACTTGACAAGACCTGTGTGTGTGCCCAAGTTGAAGGGTGGGTTGAAGGTGGTAGGGGTAGGCATATGACTTTCTTGGAAACAGGTCTGCTTGAATCTACAGTCACATCCTGGTGCATGTGCTTCAAGTGACAGGATAGTAGGAATTGTGTAGTATATTATAGTGTCAATATTCCTTGAATAATTACCCTTCAAACTGTGATGTCAGTTGTTGAAACTGACAGAAAAAAAAAATATTGCTGTGACCCATTTTGCTTCAAATGATTGCAACTGTGTTTGGGTATGTACAGAGTACATACCCAAACACAGTTGTAGCCATTACCTTTTCCCACTAAACCAGTTTCAAAATGAAATTACGTGATGTTATGTGACTTCGAAGTTAAATTACATTTTTAGCTTAACTTGACATAGTCAAGATAAGCTATTGCCGTCACGCGTGCGGAAGTCTGTTAGTCTGTTAGTCTGTGAGTCTGTGACGTCTGTTCACATTTTCCTTTAGCACGGGCTACACCCCGCAGTTCTTTTCTGATCGTCACGAAATTTCATATGCAGGTTTGGGGTCATGTCTAGATGAGAACGTCCCCTTTTGGTCGTGATCGGGCAACTGGTATGGCTGCCCGAGCCCAAAACCCGAAAACCATTAGCACAGTCTACAGGTCGTATTTATGAAGGGATTTCATTGTAACTTGGTAGGATGCCTCTGTATAATGCCTAGATGAGAACGTCCCCTTTTGGGCATGATCTATCAACCGTGATGGCTGCCCAAGCCCGAAACCCAAAGACTTTTAGCACAGTCTGCAGGACATGTTTAATGTGGAGGGATTTCATTGTAACTTGGTAGGATGACTCCTTATGATGTCTAGATGAGAATGTCCCCATTTGGGCATGATCTGCCAACCGTGACGACTGCCCGAGCCCAAAACCCGAAAACCTTTAACACAGTCTTCAGGTCATATTTATTCAGGAATTTCATTGTAACTTGGTGGGTTGACTTCATACAATGTCTAGATGAGAAAGTCCCCTTTTGGACGTGATTGGGCAACTGTGACGGCTACAGGGGCCCAAAGCCCAAAAACCTTTAGCACAGTCTAGAGGTCATATTTATGAAGGGATTTCATTGTAACTTGGTAGGATGACTCCAAATAATGTCTAGATGAGAACGTCCCATTTTGATCACGATCATGCAGCCTTGATGGGTGCCCGAGCCCAAAAACCTTTAGCATAGGCAAAAGGTCATATTTATGGAAGGATTTTATTGTAACCTGTTAGGTTGACTCCATATAATTCCTAGATGATGACATCCCCTTTTGGTCGTGATTGGTCAGTTGTGATGGCTACAAGTGCCCGAAGCCCGAAAACCTTGAGCACAGTCTACAGGTCATATTTATGAAGGGATTTCATTGTAACTTCTTAGGATCACTCCAGATGATGCCCAGATGAGATTGTCCCCTATGGTTGCGATCATTCAGCCATGATGGCTGCCCGAGCCCAAAGCCCGAAAAACCTTTAGCCCAGTCTACAGGTCATATTTATGAAGTGATTTTGTAACTTGGTAGGTTAACTTCATATAATGTCTAGATGAGAACGTCCCCTTTTGGACATGATTGGGCAACTGTGACGGCTAAAGGTGCCCGAAGCCCGAAAACCTTTAGCACAGTCTACAGGTCATATTTATGAAGGGATTTCATTGTAACTTCGTAGGATGACTCCAAATAATGTCTAGATGAGAACGTCCCATTTTGATCGCGATCATTCAGCCTTGATGGGTGCCCGAGCCCAAAAACCTTTAGCATAGGTAAAAGATCATATTTATGGAAGGATTTCATTGTAACCTATTAGGTTGACTCCATATAATGCCTAGATGATGACATCCTCTTTTGGTCGTGATTGGTCAGCTGTGATGGCTACAAGTGCCCGAAGCCCAAAAACCGTGAACACAGTCTACAGGTCATATTTATGAAGGGATTTCATTGTAACTTCGTAGGATCACTCCAGATGATGCCCAGATGAGATTGGCCCCTTTGGTTGTGGTCATTCAGCCATGATGGCTACCCGAGCCCGAAGCCCGAAAACCTTAAGCACAGTCTACAGGTCATATTTATGAAGGGATTTCATTGTAACTTGGTAGGTTGACTTCATATAATGTCTAGATGAGAACGTCCCCTTTTGGACATGATTGGGCAACTTTGATGGCTAAAGGTGCCCGAAGCCCGAAAACCTTTAGCACAGTCTACAGGTCATATTTATGAAGGGATTTCATTGTAACTTGGTAGGATGACTCCAAATAATGTCTAGATGAGAACGTCCCATTTTGGTCGTGATCATTCAGCCTTGATGGGTGCCCGAGCCCAAAAACCTTTAGCATAGGCAAAAGGTTATATTTATAGAAGGATTTCATTGTAACCTGTTAGGTTGACTCCATATAATGCCTAGATGATGACATCCCCTTTTGGTCGTGATTGGTCAACTGTGATGGCTACTGGTGCCCAAAGCCTGAAAACCTTGAGCACAGTCTACAGGTCATATTTATGAAGGGATTTCATTGTAACTTCGCAGGATCGCTCCAGATGATGCCCAGATGAGATTGTCCCCTTTGGTTGCGATCATTCAACCATGTTGGCTGCCCGAGCCCGAAGCCTGAAAACCTTTAGCACAGTCTACAGGTCATATTTATGAAGGGATTTCATTGTAACTTGGTAGGTTGACTTCATATAATGTATAGATGATAACGTCCCCTTTTGGACACGATTGGGCAACTGTGACGGCTTCAGGGGCCCAAAGCCCGAAAACCTTTAGAACAGTCTACAGGTCATAATTATGAAGGGATTTCATTGTAGCTTGGTAGGATGACTCCAAATAGTGTCCAGATGAGAACGTCCCCTTTTGGTCACGATCATTCAGCCTTGATGGCTGCTCAAGCCCAAAAACCTTTAGCATGTCTGTAAGTCGTATTTATGGAAGGATTTCATTGTAACTTGTTAGGTTGACTCCATATAATGCCTAGATGATGACATCCCCTTTTGGTCGTGGTTGGTCAACTGTGATGGCTACAGGTGCCTGAAGCCCGAAAATCTTGAGCACAGTCTACAGGTCATATTTATGAAGGGATTTCATTGTAACTTCATAGGATCACTCCAGATGATGTCCAGATGAGAATGTCCCCTTTTGGTTGTGATCATTCAACCATGATGGCTGCCCAAGCCTAAAGCCCGAAAACCTTTAGCACAGTTTCAGATCATATTTATGAAGGGATTTCATTGTAACTTGGTAGGTTGACTTCATGTAATGTCTAGATGAGAACAGCCCCTTTTGGACACCATTAGGCAACTGTGTTGGCTACAGGGGCCCAAAGCCCGAAAATCTTTAGCACAGTCTACTGGTGATATTTATGAAGGGATTTCATTGTACCTTGAATATATACTGAATGTCTGACAAAACAGGGTTTTCAAACATTTCAAGTACAAAATGAATGCTTTTCTTTACAAGGGAATCAGCAAAAGTTGTGTCATCAAAAATAGCGTTGAACTGCTGTCAGACAACGCACGAGGAATCTTTTTCGATGCAATGGAGAACCTTTTGCGGAATTCTGTCAATCAATTTGTTACATTGTTGAAGCATACTCATTACCATCTGGGCGTTGATATTTAAAAGATTCATTGTAACACGGTACTTTTTGGAAAGATGTTCACGCAGATCGTCAACTTGTCTATTTTTGATACGCAACTGGGGGGCGGGGGGCAGGAAAGGGTTCACCCATTTATCTAGATAATCTGGTTACTTTCATTTTCAACCCTATATTTATTTAGCCAATGTGTAGAAGGTTAGCCTGCATCTACAGCTGGGTATTAAGTTAGGAATAGCCAATCGTTTTGCCAATGCCGCACACTTTAGAGGACCCATCATCAAGCGTTACTTACCAGTTTCAAACTTTCATTTGACAAGCAATGCTCAACGTATCTGGGATCTCACAGGTGTGTCGTAAAATAAGACTGAGGTCAGTGTCACTCACCACCCCCTCCGACACAGTCACAGAAAATGGGCATTCTTTCTCCCAGGTCGGACAGCAACTGGATAATAACAGCTTATTTTGTAACTCACAGCTCAACACAAAGGCTTTCTGTCAATACAAAGAGTCAGCAGGTATAGGTTACTATTTCATCGGTGCTCACCAAACAGAACATGTAAATACGTTCAAATTTTCTGGGGGTGGGGTTGGGTATGGAATCTGAAAAATGAAAATAAAAGTATTAGGATGTTACTTTCCAAATCTCCACATGAACAAAGCTCAGACTAAAGAGGCAAGTCGGTGGGCAAGAGACGTAAACCCGATTACCATTTACCGTGGGCAAGGACATTGTGAATCATGGCACTGTCTCATATTATGGTGAACAAGATGCACTTTACTTCCACCACTTTGAGTCTGAGAGTTTAGCGATAACTGTTACTCGGGGGTTCTGTCTGGGTACTCGGGCTTAATCCACCCTTAAAACAGCCCGACACGACATGACCATTGCTACTCAAAATGTCGTTTAGTCCCAGTAAAATTTTATAAACAGTGTTCAGTTTGAAGGCCTTTCTTTGTGGTTTTCTGTTATAATTGCAAAATGTCTGGAAATTTTGTATAAATTTTATACTACATTAGAATTGTGAACAAAGTGTCGGAACTTAATTACCTCAGCTGAAATATGTATGAAAATGTAGCTCTCCCCCAAACGCACCCATCCCCTGTTGCAAGAGGTGCGCAGAGTTCCAAGAAGGGTTAAGGTTGTCCACAAATACCCCCCCCCCCCCATACCGACAACCATCCATCGCCAGATCCCCCCGACCCCTCCCCCCCCCCCCACACACACGCGCACAATAGGAATAACCAGATCGAATCGATGGACATGCAATCACTGTGGCACAGGCAGTGTTAATTACATAGTGAGTGTTCAACTTCAGTCTGATATCAGAAACTTTCTATACAATCAGTCACTTGTTGCCACACTAATTTCTTTTGGTTCTTTCTGCTCTTAATGCATGTGTGACTTTCGAACCAGGGGCGGCGGAACGATTTTCAAAGTGTGTGTGTGTGTGGGGGGGGGGGGGGGGGGGGGGTCGGGGGGATCTGGCGATGGATGGTTGTCGGTATGGTCGGCTCGTGCCCCGTGGCACGAAAATTTAAAAATTCCAGGATCCCAAAACACCATTTCCATGCATCTGAGCAGATATTTGAGATTTTTCAGGAGATATATTTGAAAGATTTAACACTTCGAGAGCCTTTAAAAAACGTCGATAGCAGACAGGTGAGGTCTATTTAATCAGCTTTAGTCGTAACGACCAAAGCTGATAAATAGACCTCACGTTACGACCAAAGGTGATAACAGACTTCACCTGTATGCTTTACCAGGTGTTAACAGCACTTATACTGTCTGTGGATTATACTGTCTGTGGATTATCTTGTCTGGAGGTGGATTTGGTACTTGTATGTCTGTAAGATTATGATCTACTTCAGTTACCGATATTTTAACAGACTGTATACATTTTAGCCTTTAGCAGCCACTTACTGCAAAAATTATCCAAAATCCATCGAAATTGAACCAGTGCTGGCGAAAATATGGGGGAAGATCTGGATCCGACCTTGTTGCACCAGTCATTGGGTGTGTTAAAATATAGGCATATAAAAAAACATGGCTTGGCAAAAAGGTATGGGGCTGACCACCCCCCCCCCCCCCCACCCACCCCATTTCACCGCCCCTGCGAAGCAAGGATAGGAACCTGTTTTTGTTACCCTGTTTCCATAAGGCACGTTTTTTTTATTGCGGTTCGTTTTGACTCAAAAAGCCTTGTAAAGCCACGGATATTGTGACGTGTCCCACATTTAAAACAAGAATGTCTCAAAGGGGTCGAAACACGGTGAGTGGAGACTCTTAAGTCCCACCCCCGGACCGGTTATGGATCATAACACCCCCTCCCCCCCCCCCCCCCCCCGCCTTTCTTCAAGCAAACAACACAGTTCATGTGGCGATCGAAAAGTTACACCAGCTTTTAAATAGGGGCGTCCTCATTATGTGTGTCAATCTGACAGATAGCGTTTGATTGGTCCAGAGTTTGACGAAAATTTGTTTCTTTGGTAATTGACACTAGGATCTCTTTGTTGGAGACCTGATTCTCGTTGAAATAAAAATGTGTTATTCTTATTTGACAATTGTGGGCGTGACAAAAATGTAGAAAACTGACTGAAGAATCACATGTAGATCATCGGATTAGGCGTTGAATTTTCTATTAGAAAAGCCCCAACTGCTGTGTCATCGGGAATATCACATCTATAAATAATTGTGATATTCCTGAAAGCAAGGCAAGTTGCGACACAAATTCACTTGACATTGCGAACAGCCAAATTTTGTTTCCACAGATCGACCGCTTGCAGTTTTTCTATTTTTTCGAGAACACATTACACAAACACGTTTCCGCCCCTCAAACCGCACAATTAGGTGAGCACCGATGTTCTCGCCCTCAACATTGACAAGTAAGGCATCCCTGCAATGGGCTTTTGCCCGTTTCTTACGTGAGGTGTACCCAGACACCAAAGAAGAACAGACGTCCAATCTAAAATCAAACGCAGAGTACTTCTTCTTTGGTTTCTGGGAAACAGATTCATTAAAAATTATATATCCATTTATTAGGCACAATTCAATTATGTACCAAGCAAGGTACTTCCAGCACTTTTTGGCTTTTCGACCAATTGTGTAATAAGACCTGTACTGGTCGGAAAGATCTACACCCCCCATAAATTTATTATATTTTTTGACAACATTTGGACACGGGATCTTCACCGTATTTGGTCCCATGCGCCTGTCAATTTCACTGACTGACGCGTCGCTGATATTGTCAACAAGGAGGATGCCCTTCTTGTCTTTCCACAGAGTGGCTATTTTTTCCTCTTGTCGATAGAAACTACTTTGACCTCGTTTCATTTGTTTCGTTATTTTTTTTATATTTTTCACATCTTTCGGTAGCCCCTTCCTGTCCTTTCTGACAGTACCGCACCCATATAAATTTATGTTACTCAGTTCATCCAATAAATCCGGAGAGTTGAAATAGTTATCAAAATATATATGGTGGTTTTTGAATTTTAGTTCATCTACTAAGGAAAGAACTACACGTTTTCCCAAATCTTTTGTTGGTCCCGAATCAGATTTTCCTGTGTATATATTTGTTTTAATGCAGTAGCCATTATGTGAATCAGCCAATATCCAGGCTTTAACCCCCCATTTTATTGGTTTCTGTGGCATATATTGCTTCAGGGATGTTCTCCCTTTAAAACTTATCATCGCCTCATCAACACTAACTTCTCGGTGTGGCTTATACACCCCAGACGAAAAACGCGAATTTGCCATGTCGAGAATTTTGCGAATTTTGAAAAGTTTATCTCGGGATGGATCTGTCTTGTCAGGAGCTGCGTTATTATTTGCCAAGTGGAAATACTGTGTCAATTTTCTGTATCTTTGAATAGGCATTATTTTTGATATTCCGGGGACATTCAATCTGTCGTCCGTGCTCCAGTAGTCCTCAGCCCTAGGGAGCTGGTGAAGCCCCATCAATATAACTATAGCCAGAAACGCCTTTATTTCCGATATATTTGTTGCGCCCTGACGTTGCCATACTTTGTCAACTCGCCCTGACGCTGACTGGCATTGCTCCGCATACAAGTTCGTTTCTTGCGTAATGGTTTCAAAAAAATCTTTGTCAAACATGAGAAAAAAATATTCTATTGGTTGGGCATCACTATCTAAAGTATGAGCTGGACCAGTGACCTCAGTGAACGGGCGAATAAATTTATTAAAGGTTTTTTTTATTACATCCCAATTTGAATCGGACGGCTGATTTGTCCTGCGTGCCGACACTGTAGTTGGCAGACACTGTGACCTTTTCCCTGTTGGGCGATGAGTTTCACTGTCAGTGTCATTACAACTTGCTGTTTGAATTGAATCTCGATTAATTGATGATTCTTGTGAATCTGATTCACATGTGAATGACAGGTCGCTCGTTTTTACAGACGAAACAGGAGAAACTGAGACGTCTGGAAATTCGCAGTCAGTGTCTAACTGAACGTCTATGTCTGTAAAAAAATTTTCAGAAACTGCATCGTTTTTGCCGTCAAAAAAGATACTACTATCAGTATCAGTATCCGTACTACTATCACTATCAAATTCGGAACTATATGCCGAGCTAGTTAAGGTAATATCACTGGTGTGCACCGAGGAAACTGGCGAAATTGATAAATCAGAGTCAATGGTTTTAAAATTGCAAAATTCATCATCAGAAAATAAACTTTCAGCCGTTGCCATTTTCGGAGCTAACGGTTTTTATTTATCTTGAGTTTTACGATTCGCGAATTGAAACAAAGTTTACATTATTAATGTAACAAAACAATTAAACGCTCTTTCATTGGATATTCAAGATTATATTTGAACATATTTAACCAGTAGAATTCGCACAGTGTTGCACTAATATGTGTACTCGGATATCGCCTCTCAAAAGTCGATAAAAATTGCGAGCGGACGGGGTTGAAATTACGGGCGTTTCTGGCCGTTCCGTTGGCACGTACATCGGGCGGTAGCGGGCGTTACGTTCGCACGTCGGGTGGGCGGTTCCGGCCGATTTGTTAGGTAAAGGGTTAACCAACCTCCAGTGAACAGCTAGACAAATTATAAACATTAGCCTTATTGAATACTAAATGCATCACATGACCAAACAGTTTGATTTATTGGATCAGTATGTGTAGTACATAATGTGAATTGTAAAACTTCATTCAATGGTAAATATCATTATGTGACGTTTTGTTTTCTAATCAATCTTATTACTGCAACATTTAGCCAAAACAAGAACATGTTGAAAATGTACAAACTTTTGTAAATGTACTATAGCTGTCAACATTAATTAAATGACTCAACAGTTTGCAGGTATACTGTTCACACCTCATTTGTGTGTTTTAATCAATGTAATGGTATCTCATATCCTTACCTGGTAATTTAATTAATCTATTTTCTTGAAAATTCGAGAAGTGTGAAAACGATAGCTTCTTGTTTCCAATTTAAAAGCGCAAAGAAGCACAAGTGCAATAATGCTCCTCAAATAGTCAGTACTGTAGAGTTTTTAAAATAAAATGAAACCATATTTCCAAACATTTCAAATTCAACTGTTGCGTTCTAAAGTAAATCATATTCTCTTCAAATCGCCAGTGGAAATCCCTGAAAGTGGAGCAGTGCTTGTTTACATTGAGTTTTGCATTACTTGTAACATAGGTGCAGTTGAAGAACTCTAAAATGGACAAACTTTATTCATGTATTATCATGATACATAGCCATAAATGTTGAAATTACCTTAAATGCCAATAAGGCCACTCAAAATAAATTAATTGATTCTCGAGGATTTTTTTTTTTTTCAAATCAGTGAGGGAAGGAGGGTTTTATTTTTAATTTTTCTTTTGGAGAGGATTTCATCTGTCTTTTTACATATAGAAATATAGAAAGTGCATATTTATACAAATAAATTCATTTTTAATTTGAAAAATAAAACATTCCTCTAAAAACTGTAGGTTCTGCATTTCAAAGGCTTCATATTTTTATACAGCAACAAATGGCCCAGACTAGCTGGTGCTAACTCAAAAATTAATCCAGGGCCCAACACAAATTTCCCCCCCCCCCCCAATCCCCAAAATTTTGCATGCAAAACCAAAAAATTGATGTCCTATCTGGTCCTCCATACTTTTAATGTACTCCCACAAATTCTTGTCCAACATGTGTTGATTGGGATGACAAATGTTGGACCTTGGTGTCACGTTATGTTGTCATCAGTGAGAGGCCAATGCCGGTTCTCTCGCCGCAAAGTCATTCAAGTTTCTCAGTTTATTTTTCAGAGGAACAAGAACAGTGGTGATGGTTATGTGACACCTACCAAACGTGTGCTACCGTCGTTGTGCTCTGATGAGCAACCAGAGCTAGCTGCTAAGGTGCTTGTGATTATTACGCAAGAGATAAAGCCACTGGGCGGTGATTTTAATCCTTTGCCAGCAGCTAGCTCGACCGGTGGAGCCGTGATGCCGGGTATGTCCGTTGCGGTCCAAGGAATTGTAGTGGGTAGAGCGAGTACCTTAAAATCTAAATATGCTCACCCAGCAACGACGGAACCAGGGAAGAAGGCAGCAGGTGTTGTGGGAAGCACGGCGATGTCTGAAAGGGATGCAAGCAGGAGAGGTCCCTCTCTATCCCAGCAACATCTGGGGCCAGATGTTGTTATTTAGAACTTGCGCCGACCGGAGCATACGTCCACACCTGCCGTTCAGGATGCTCCGTCTAGATTGCAGCCAGACTCGGCGACAGTCACGGCTTCTTCTGCTTCGATTAAAAAGCACACATGACTTACCCCAGTTACCCGACATTGGATATCCAGCCAGCTGCACGAAGAAGGGACCACTCTTCACCCATGAAGTCGGACCATCCGGTAGCTAAGGAGACGAGGCCTTGATCATCGGGACGTTCAGAGAAGAGATCCATATCCAACACCGTCCCAGGAGAAGCAAGTGGCTAAGAAACAGAAAACCGCTGCCCCTCAGGCCTCGATGACAGACTTTCTGTCGCAGATTGCTCAGCTGATCGCAGCATCCCAATACGTGCAGGAGCAGCCTCCCTCAGACTCAGAACCTGAACTGTCGGACAGTGCTGGGTCGGTCCAGTCGTCTGTTTATGCAGGTGTAATGGACCGAGATTTGCAACTGATTCGCTCGGATGGTGAAAGGGATAAGGAAGAGGATTACCCTTCCCTTTCGGAACAGCACATAGTTGCGATGGATTTCATCGATCAATACCACCCTGAATTTGTTCCACCGAATCAGAATGCTGCGACGACAAGAGAGAAACCACTGACGTCACTAGACGCAGACTTTATACAGAGAAAGGAAGAAGTTCTTTCTTTTCCGGTTCAGTCTAGGCAGGTGTCGCAGGCCTTCGGCCATGTAGATGACACCATATTCAACCTCTCGAGTGCAAGGAAAAAAGGCGGCTTCTTATCTACATCTTCCATAAATATACCGTTTCTTGGACCACGTTCATTTAAAACGGTTGGAGAAGATGTTCAGAGAGCTCCTCTACATTTGGATGAGCATGCCGGGGATCTAGATGTATCCTTACGTACAACATTCACTATTCGCTCAGATGTAATGGAAACGGCAAATTCATAAAATAGAGCGAGTTTGGACGCAATGTCCTACACAGATCACCTTACTAGAGCTATGGCGCAACGTCTCAACGGGAAGGAATTTGAGGATGTCTGTACCTCTCTTAGAGTTCTTTCCAGGGCAATTATGTATACCACATATAACTCCGCCCTAACAGTTGCTAATCTGGAGTTAACCCTTTACCTAACATGAAAAGCAGAGACACATGCAAAAAAAATTCTCGAATAACTAATTTTTTTCATTTTTTGTCTCAAAAACATAGGTTATGACCCCTCATTGGAACGAGCTCAAAGAGCTCGTTCCAATGAGGGGTCATAACCTATGTTTTTGAGACAAAAATGAAAAAAATAATGAAAATTAATTGCCGATTTTTGAGAATAGCGCTGGCCGGTTTTGGCTGTTACGTTGGGTAAAGGGTTAATTAGATGTGATGCTGCCCTTGCATCATCACTAAAAGATGACAAGGTGAAAAGCTCTCTCTGGGTTGCTCCGGTCTCCAAACATACTATTTTTGACGACAAGCTTTCGTTAGTCTATGAACAGGCTACTAAGAAAGCGTCAAGTGCTTTGCTTTTGAAGTCGGCGCCTCAACAACTTGCTTCAGCAGACAGGAGTATAGGAGGACATTCCAAACCTAAAACGTCAAAAGGCAGCTCCTCACGAGGGTACAAGAAGCCCTCTTACAATTACTCCGGAGTTCGTCAATATAGTGACTTGGGAAAGGGGCTTAGGTCTGATCGGGACTATCGGTCAGATGCCTCTAGGCCGACGGGATGAGGTTCTTCGTGGGGAGGACGTAGTTTTTCCTCCCATAAGTCTTGCAGGTCATACAGGTGATGTTCAAGACCTCTTTTGCTGGCCATTTGGTGCAAGGTTATCAGAGAGAGAAACTGGATAGCAGTCACGGAAGATCAGTGGGTGAGAAGTGTAGTCTCAGACGGCTTTTGGCTATCATTCTGAGCGAAACCCCCACTAACAAAATGTCCGCGTTGGACAAATCTTCCGTCGGATCCTATCAAAAGAGAGTCTCTCTTAGCAGAGGTACAGGGTCTCTTATTAAAGAAAGCAATAGAGGTTGTCGAGAATCAAGATTCTCAGGGTTTTTACAATCACCTGTTCCTCGTACCAAAGCCAGACAGCTCATTTCGACCGGTAATAGACTTGAGCTGGATAAACAAGCTTATCGTGGCTCCAAAATTCTATATGGAGACCACTCAGTCAGTAAGAGCGAGCATTCAAGTGAACGACTATGCGGCAAGCATAGATCTGAAAGATGCGTACTTTCATGTCACAGTACATCCGGCATTCAAAAAGTGCCTGCGATTCACCGTACTAGCGAAGGTTTATCAGTTCAGAGCAATGTGCTTTGGTCTGAACCTGGCTCCTTGGTCATTCACTTGAGTAATGAACTCGGTAATGTCACACTTCCGAACTCATTCGTCTGCGGTAACGTCGGCTTACTTGGACGACATTCTACAGAGATACGGCAACAGAATTATTCTTCAGAACGATGTTCAGAGTCTGCTTCTATTACTCCGATGTCTCGGTTTCATCGTAAACGAGAAAAAGTTGGATCTAGCTCCGTCCAAGTTGTTCATTCACTTCGGAATGAGCTTCGAGACTCACAACAATCTGGTTCTTCTGCCCTTACCCAGAGCGAAATTAGTCAGTTGTAATGCTCGCTTTTGTCTGCACTCAGACGCATTAACAGTGAGGGAATTCATGCGGCTGTTTGGACTGTGCAGAGCGGCTGCGGATGTTATTCTGATGGGCCGCCTGTGCACGCATCCCCTCCATATATTCTTTACTCAATGTGAAAACGCGAATGTGAAGACGCATTTGCTCGAAACCAGTATTGTTTTAACGGACCTGATAAAAGAAAGGGTTCAGATTTGGGCAGATATTCAGTGGTTAACTCAGGGAGTTTCGCTGCAACTGCCGGATCCGGCTTTCACGATTATGACAGATGCGAGTCAGATGGGTTTGGGCGCGACCCTAGGTCCCGCAGACTTGAAGTGTCAGGGTCTTTGGGACCCTCGGTTCCTGGAGAATCACATAAACATCAAGGAGATGATGTCGACATGGCTAGTGCTACAATATTGGATTCACATAATAGCAGATGCTCATGTTCAGATTTTGTCGGACAACTCGACAGTGGTAGCGTACATCAGGAACCAGGGTGACACTCATTCGATTCCATTATGCATACTACGGAGAAGATTCTTCTATACATAATGAATCATCAAGTTCTGCTTTCTGTTCGTCATATACCGGGTCGTCTGAATGTAATAGCAGACTCTCTCAGAAAGGTTGCCTGTTGCCATCGGAGTGGACGCTCAACAAGCGAGTATTCAAGCAGATTTGCTACCAGTGGGATCACCTCCTGATAGATCTGTTTGCGACGCACCTGAACAATCAGTTACCGACGTTCATGTCACCATGTCCAGACCATCGAGCATACACAGTAGACACTCTGTCAATCTCATGGGACAGAACGATAGGATATGCATATCCTCCAACTCCGTTGATTCAGCATATTCTGTTAAAGATCAAACAGTCTCATTGCAAAATTCTACTAGTAGCACCTCTGGCATCACAGAAACCATGGATCAATCTTGTCAGGTGTCTGTTACGGGACGTTCCCCGGAAGCTTCCTCCAAGACAGGACCTTCTTTATCAGGGGAAGTCACACGCACTGCATCACAACCCGGAAGGTCTCAACCTTCACGTATTTCCAGTGAGCGGTCCTTCTTGCACGGTAAACCGTTTACAGGACAAGCAGTGGATGCAATTTCTAACTGCAGGAGGTCCTCCTCTTCGTTGAACTACGCAGTGAAGTGGAAGGTTTTCTTCCATTGGTGCAAGGATCAGTCGATAGACGTTTATGATCCGTCCATACCAAATATTGCCAGTTTCTTGGTCTACTTGTTTGATGTTCTCAAACTGCGACCCGTCACTATTAATGGCTATAGGTCTGTGTTATCAGACACTTACGCTCATCATGATAACTTGGCCATTGGATCTAGTGCTTCATTGTCCAAGCTGGTTAGAAAGTTCTCTATTAATAGACCTAGAACCCTCAGATTAATTCATAAGTTGAATTTGGCTTGGGTTCTGTTGAAGCTTAAAGAAGCTCGGTTTGAGCCGTTTGATGTTGTAGAGTTCAAATTCTTGACCTATAAAACAGCTTTTCTCTTAGCCTTTGCATCTGCTAGAAGAGTTAGTGAACTTCATGCATTATCAGTTGATGATATTATCAGTTGATGATTCCCACTACCATAGTGTGGGTAATACCATTACTACGGAAATGGGATTTCTGGCTAAGAATCAGACTCCAGATAAACGGCCTGAGCCTATTACGATTAAGGCTCTACCATCCTCGGACAACCGAAGTTCTCTGCTGTGTCCAGTCAGGGCTATGCGCATATATAAACATTGGTCAGATTTTATTAGAAAAGGAAGAAAGCGTTTCTTTCTTTCATTGATTCCTAACAGAAAAGATATTTCCGTTCATTCAGTTGCTAGATGGATTCAGCTGGCAATATGCAATGCCTATGAAAATCTATCTTCGGATCACTGTTTTGTAAATAAGATATTAGCACATGAAGTTAGAGCGTTGTCCACTTCTTGGGCTTATTCTAACAGTGTAGCCATTACTGATCTTATGAAGGCTGCATATTGGACACAGCCCTCTGCATTTATCAAGTTTTACCTGAGAAATTTAGAGTCCATCTCCGGTGACCTTAGATCTTTATGTCCTCTTTCTGTTCCTCAGAATGTCGTCCACTAAATGATTACATCTATAGTTATTTAGGCAGCCTGTTCCAGCAGTGATGCTGTTCCACTGCCCTCTTCGTTCTGTGGTCTCGTCCTTCAGAACAAGTGGAGGGGGGGGGGGACGTTTTTTTCCCTTATGATCATCTGGCTTTATAGTGAAGAGTACGGGAAGACCTCCTCCAGTGTCAGTAGTCCTGAGTCAGTGCTGGGATGGTTTTGAGGTGTAGCTCGGTGTGAAGCAATAACTATGTCTCATTTATGTACTGTTTTTAAAGTGTAGCTCACTGTGAAGCATTGGTATATGTCACGTGTCAAACGGGCGTTAATATACAATCCTTGGACACTTTTAAATGAGTATAAAGAGTCTCATTCTCTGGACTATCTTTATATATTGGCTTTCCTTCACTGAATTAGCATAACGGGTTATGCTGGCATTAACTGGAGAATTATATATTATGTAATACTCAATTACAGTGTTGGTGTTATGTCTTTCTAGTTTCTCGTAAAAGTGAAAGACATATGTAATTCCTTTTTTCTCCTATTCTCCTGTAGGAGATATCCTTTACAGAAGTGATTAAGAGATTGGATTTTCCTTTATGTCCTAGGCCCCCCAGCCTTTTGATGATTCAGTTAGTCTGGGCCATTGGTTGTTGTATAAAAATATTACAAATTCTAAGTAATTTGTATATTTTTTATACTTACCACTGGCCCAGACGGGTATGGCCCTCCCATGAGTGGGCACTCATACCTCTCTACTGTTTACAACATTTAACAGGCAATTATAGAAAGAATGATAGTTGGTGCCATTTTCGGTGTCTTCCTGGAAACTGCGCATGCACAGATTTTAAAAGTATGGAGGACCAGACAGGACATTGAATTTTTGGTTTTCCATGCAAATTTTGGGGATTGGGGGCCAAAATTTGTGTTTGCCCTGGATTAATTTTTGAGTTAGCACTAGTTAGTATTGGTAAGTATAAAAAATACACAAATTACTTGGAATTTATAATTTTCGTGGGCAAAGTGCCAATTCAATTAACAGGGTTCCACTGTATATTTGGTTAATGATAGATTATTTTTGGTGGATAGATTTGTTATTCAACCTTTGTTGTATTATAAATTATTGGACTGTGGCAACAGACACTCCCCAGTAATTTGTAATAAAACAAATTTATATAAACTAAATATTTTTGGCGTTTGATTGAATATGTAACATGAGCAAGAAGTAGACTGAATCATATGCCCCTGTACAGGCCTGAAATTAAGCAGTCTGACATTTGCAGAAAGAGGTCCCCAGAGGGTGACTTTGATGATGCTATCCCACACAGTGTGCCAATTTATCCTCTGGGTACCTCTTTCTGTATAGTTTTGAGATCCCTATTCAGATTGAGGTTCACAGAGGGTAGAATTACCCTCTGGGGATCTCATTTTGTAGATTACAGTCTGCTTATTTTCTGGCTTGCCCCTGCACAACACATGGACACAGGAGGTGAAGAGTAAACAGTGATTTGTTACTCGTACATGTTCTATATCTGTAAGGCACATATGATATATTTATTTATTTATTGGTGTTTAAGGCCACATATTTCTGCACAATGGCTAATCAAGACTGTGACAGTTTTACAGGTGGAGGAAGCCAGAGTACCCGGAGAGAACCAACGAGCATCGACGAGCAACTGTCAGCTCAACAACATTGTAACTCTGTTTAAGCTCCGCTCAAGAAGGGTTACATCAGTTGAAGACATTAGGGCTGCATGGTATTATGATATACCGGTTGGTACCAGTATTGATATTGTCACCGGTTAAAAACCGTCCATCAAAAATGAATACCGGTATACCATTAGTAACGGAAAACAATTTTTGGGCCTGGTATTATGATTTGAAATTCGGTCGGGTGGACAACAGTCAACTTATCTTGGTAGTGGTTTGTCATCGAGGCAGCAAAGACATAGCCATAAATCTGGCTACTTAGCCGCTAGGCTCACAATGTGCGATGCAAAGTCAAAATTCTGGAAAATTTCCCAATTTTAACTTCTAACTCTTAACCTGCTGAGTATTTTTTTAAATATTTTTCTTCAAATCTAGTCATGGCTGCTGTAAAGCAGCCATGACTAGATTTGATGAAAAATTCATGAAAATTTGAATCAAGAAATCATTGGTCAATTTTTTTTATTTATTTGGGTTTAACATTTTCAACAGCCAGGGACACCTCATGTCAGACAGTTTTACGGGTGGAGGAAGCCAGTGTACCCGTAGAGAACCACCGAGCAACCCAAGCAACTGTCAGCTCCCCAACATACTAACTCCACACAAGCAGGGTTAGCATTGGTTGAAGACAAGTGTACCATCGACGTGCAGTACGCCTTAGTACATGACGTCACCATGCCCCCACATGGGCAATGGGGGTGAAGTGTCTTGCCCAAGGACACAACGCGGTTGCCACAGGTGAGATTCGAACTGAGGACCTCTCGGCTTGGAGCCTGTGGCACATATGATGCCCCCACAAGTTCTACCATGTACCTTAGCTGGACAAACCACGTACCATACAGGTAAGATTCTACAAAAAATTTACCAAGTTCAACAATCTATTATTTTATGAAATATTGAAGCAAATCAAAATCCTAACAATATATACACACCGTTTTTATATGTACAAACATCGTGTGAAATAAAAAAGTCCTAGCTTGAAAACTGTGAGAGGAGTTAGCTGGACAAACAATGTACCCTAGATGCGGATGGATGGATGGACAGGCAGATGGATGGACAGGGGTAAAACAATATGTCCCCCACTATTCTTCATGGAGGTATAAAAATGTTGGCTTTTGCTCTGGTACCCACATTTTTTGAAAGCCCTGATCATGGCTTCTAACACTCAACCAGTTGATCAATAATTCATAATTAAAAACTCAGAAGTATACTAAAGACGACACACATTATGATTGCAAATTTTACTTGTTATTTTCAGAAAGATTTTATTCCTTTGGAAAAACAAGACCTTGGATTTGATGCTGGAGGTAAGTTATTGGATTGTGTCTGTTAAATTTGGATGTTTGATTGAGGGTTGTCAATTCAATTCTTTTAAAATTCGTCCATTGAACTTAAAATTATTGCCAAGTTGCAATAAAGGCACAAGTATTCTTCTGTCATTTTTTGGAAAGGGTCCATTCAATAGGGAAAGCTTGCATCATAACAGCTCCAGTTGGGAAGAAACACAAAAAGAAAATGAAATCATATTTACTACACACAGTAAAGTTTATAATCAACAGTCACATGAAATCATGATCAAACCAGTCTCTGTAATATAGGGCGTTCCCTAGTACATTAACCCTTTACCTAACATGAAAAGTAGATGACACTTGCAAATAAAATTCTTGAATAACTAATTTTGTTCATTTTTCATCTCAAAAACATTGGTTATGACCTCTCAATGGAACGAGCTCGACGAGCTTGTTCCAAAGAGGAGTCATAACCTATGTTTTTGAGACAAAAAATGAAAATATAATGATAATTAATTTGTGATTTTTGAGAATAGCGCTGGCCGGTTTTGGCCGTTACGTTGGGTAAAGGGATAATAAAGTTTAACAGGGCATTACAAGAACATAACGTTCAACTTACACAGTCGTGGGATGTGTCAGGCCGTTAATGAGTTGAACATCTCATTAACAGCCCGGCACGTCAAGTGACCTTTGTTCCTCGCTGTCATACACTCAAAAATGAAAACAGTTTCCAGAAATGGTTTCAACTAGTAAACAATGTGAGTTTTATTTAACCCTTTACCTAACGAATCGCCCGCATCCGCCTGCGTAATATGCAAATTCAGCAGTTGAAAAAATAATAAAAATATAAGCTGTCAGGCTGTTATTCACACCTGTTGGGTCATTAATAAACCACAATGCCCTCCAAAGTCATGTTACTGTTATATTAAACTATTCTTACATTTGTAACCCATAAAGACCCAGAGCAGTTTGTGCATTTTTTGCTACACTTTTGACAGACTATATTCTGTGGCTTTGCTGTTGTGTATAGGCATATATGTATATATATATATATAGGAGGGCAAGACTTGTCTAGAAAACACTGACAAATTCCTTAGAATGTAACTTGCAAGTAAATCTAAAAACTGCCCGTTGGGGTACCTGTTTTGTTGCAATAAAAAGTAATCAACTCAGACTTATTTTTAAATATTATTTAAATTTTACGGAAGAACCTGTTTTTTTGTCTTTTGAAACCAGAAACTTTCTATGAAGTAAATTTTTGTTTGAATGGGGATTGAAGTTGTGAAATGTGTTGATTTAATTGAGAAAAATCATAACCAAATGCCATTGAGAAAGGGCTACATATTCGGCCCCTTCAGATTCGGGAAAAAGAATCCCGGAATCAGCATCCTTTCTTAATTCTGCTGCACGTGGGAATTTGAAAAAGAGATGTTCTCATCGATTTTCAGTGATATGTTGTATGTAGAATTAAGTGATGCATTTGAAATTAATGATTATTGAGTATTTTATGTTTTCTGTATTAGTCATGTATACCCTTTACTTTAACATGAAAAGCAGACGACACTTGCAAAAAAAATAATTCTTGAATAACTAAAAATTTTTCATTTTTTGTCTCAAAACATAGGTTATGACACCTCATTGGAACGAGCTCGCTCCAAAGAGGGTCATAACCTATGTTTTTGAGACAAAAAATGAAAAAATAATGAAAATTATTTGGCGATTTTTGTGAATAATTCGTGCTGGCCAGTTTTGGCCATTACGTTGTGTAAAGGGTTACCTTGCATTCCCTTTCAGGGTCATGCCGGTAGCCAGGTGGTTAGTGGTTTAGTATAGTTTCACTAGGTGGTTAGTCAGGGATGTAAGTTTTCCAGCTTTTCCAGAATTCCGGGTTTTCGTTGCTGTTTTCCGCCTTTCCAAGTCTTTTCTCAAGGACATGAATATTTTTCTTGTAGAGTTATTTGGACTCTGAATTTGAACAAACTTACTGCATCAGAGTTTGCAGATTTGCAATAACAATGTTTTTTACGGTACGTCTGAGGTGTTTCAATCTTCACTATTGAATTTGGCTGTGAACTGTCTGCTGTTACAGCTATATGAGCTGTTCTGCCATAGGTGAAGCCAACATGTTGTGTGCTAGTTTTTGCCAGACTCGACCTCACCTCAGGCCGAGCTGGGCTCGAACGATTTGGAATGAGGCGGAGTCTTACAGAGACTAGTAATGATCACATCAAGTGCCCCCCCCCCCCCCCCCCCAGACACACGCACAAAACAAAGTTTTAGGGGGAGGGCATGTCAACTTGTCTGTCGGTCGGTCGTCGTCTGTCCGTTTCACATGTAAACTTGCGGAGCGAACTACTTCCACAGTTTTAGCTGCATTTTTATGAAACTTCACAAAAAATGATCAAGATGATGAGGGGAAGTGCGTGACATAATTTTTTTCCTGGTTGGTTTCAAGATGGCCGACTGGCAGCCATATTGGATTTTTTTGAGCTCACTGAAGGTTGCTTAACTTATCACCGGCCTTCCGTCGTCGTGAACATTTTTCAAACGACTTCTCCTCTGAAACCACTGGTCTGATTTTCACGAAAGTTCATGTGGATGTTCATTACTATATGGCAATTCATGTTCAAATGAAATGGCCACGTCCCATGGGGGCTCTGTATGAGGCATAACTCTGATAGCACCATATGAATTATAGAAAAATTATTAAAAAATCTTCTTCTCCAGAACCAGTGGGCAGAATCTTTTGATACTTGGTATGCAGCATCTTGGTATGGGTCTGATTCAAGTTTTTTTCAAATCGGCCCCCTGGATTCATATTTGGGCTCACTATAGAAACCCAAATTCGAACTTAGTGCATTTCAGGCAAATTTCTTAAAAAGTCTTCTTCTCCAGATCCAGCAGGCAGAATCTTTTGATATTTGGTTTGCAACATTGTGGGGTGGATCTGATTCAAGTTTGTTCAAATCGGCCCCCTGGGTTCACATTTGGGCTCAGTATAGGAACCCAAATTTGTACTTAGTGCATTTCAGGCAAATTTCTTTAAAAATCTTCTTCTCAAGATTCAGCAGGCAGAATCTTTTGATATTTGGTATGCAGCATCCTTAGGGGGGTGAGATTCAAGTTTGTTCAAGCCATGTCCCAAGGGCCATATTTGGGCTCACTGTGGGAGCTTGAATTGTAACTTAGTTCGAAATGAGGAATTTTCTTAAAAAATCTTCTTCAAATCCAGCAGTCGGAATGTTTTGATATGTGGTGTGGAGCATCCTTGGGGAGGGGGGGGGGGGGGGGGGGGGGGGGGGGGTAAGATTCAAGTTTTGTTAAAGCCAAGTCCCTGGGTCCATATTTGGGTTCCCTGTGGAAGCCTAAATTATAACTTAGTCAATATGAGGAATTTTTCTTCAAAAATAATCTGCTTCCGATTCAGCAGTCGGAATGTTTTGATATTTGACATGCAGCATCCTTAGGGGGTGAGATTCAAGTTTGTTCAAGCCAAGTCCCTGGGTTCATATTTGGGCTCACTGTGGGAGCCCGAATGATAACTTAGTGCAAAATGAGGAATTTTCTTTAAAAATCTTCTTCAGATCCAGCAGATGAAAGCTTTTGATATTTGGTATGCAGCATCCTTAGGGGGGGTAAGATTCAAGTTTGTTCAAGCCATGTCCGTAGTTCCATAAAATTTGTCTCTCATGACTTCATTCCTTTGTAGTGTTGATGAACCATGTCTAACTGAATGTGACCCTAAATACTTCTTTGAACCACTTTGGCCGGTGAGCTATTAAGGCTCCTTGAGGCCTCTTGTTTATGCGTTTTGGTCAATTTCAAGACAAAATTTTTTTTTTTTTTTTACACTGAAAATTTGGGGTCGGGGTGGGACTTAGAAATTTTGGACCAAAATCCGGAAATTAGTTTTTTTGTTTTTTATGCGTTTTGGTAAATTTTAAGAAGAAAAAAAAATTTTGGTTTGAAAATATTTTGTTTGGGACTTCGAAAATTTCCGAACAAAAATAAAAAAAAATCTGTTTTTATGCGTTTATTTCTCAGTTTTGGGATGTAAAAGTGCAGGAACTGAAAATAGAAGGAAAATCCTGTGTATTGTGTGGGCACAATCGCTTCATCTAGTTGGTATATGCTTTTCTTAGCAGGGGCATATTCAAGTCAAGTCCCTGGTTTGATATTTAGACTACCAGGTCAGGTGAATGCCCTCAGGCCCCCTAGAGCCTCTTGTTTTTTTACTGAATTTGTGGAGCAAACTACTTCCACAGTTCTAGCCGCATTCTCATGAAACTTCACAAAAAGGATCAACATGATGAGGGGAAGAGCGTGACATAAATTTTTTTTCCCGCTCGGTTTCAAGATGGCCGACTGGTGGCCATATTAGATTTTTTTTTTACTTAGAAAAATTGAATGCCCCTTTTCAGTCACCCACGCAAGGCAGTATGCCACGGTGGGGGTATACCAGGTGACAGACCATCTCTAGTTTTCATTCCTGTTATATAAAAAATAATTATTTCCAGAAATGTTCTTTGTAATTATTTACCAGTATTGATTGAAGTATGGATCTTGGGGAAGAAAACTCATCAGTCACACACTGACGTCGGTGGTCCGTGTGCTGGAAACTTAACCTCACTTGTGCCTGTGGGAGCCTGAGTTTAAAAAATCCCATTGATGGTATACATGTACACTTACATTCACATAAAATCAGTGAATTAAGTTGTGGGCCAGCTGATTTTTATGTCTGATAGTTGCTTGCCAATGTTTGGTGGTTCTCTCTAAGACTTTGGCTCCTCCACCTGTAAAACTGTCCAACTCCACATGACTTGGGTACCAAAAGTATGATGAACTATTTACCTAACCTATGTTGGCGAGCTGACAGTTGCTCGGTGGTTCTCTCCGGGTACTCTGGCTTCCTCCACCCATAAAACTGTCGTGGTCATGATTAGCCATTGTGCAAAAATATGTGACCTTAAACACCAATAAATAAATAAATAAATATATTTACCTAACCTAATGGCCAAAAGCGGCTAGCGCTGTTCACAAAGTATCACAATTCAAATTTCATTATTTTAATCATTTTCTGTCTCAAAAACAAGCTTATGACCCCTCTTTGGAGTGATCTCAATGGGCTTATTCTATTGAGGGGTCATAGGCTATGTTTTTGGTGCAAAAAATAAAAAAAAAAAGTTATTCAATAATTTTGTTTGCAATTGTCATCACCCTTTCATGTCAGGTAAAGGGTTAAAGTTGATTGAAGATGATGTTTGATATTGGAAGCCAAAATTGTAACTGCCTTGTAACCTATTCAAAGACACTATCTCAGCATTAACTCCTTGCATGTTGCTGGTGGATATTCGTGGCTGGGGCAGGATTTCTCTTGCCATTGAAATCAGAATAATATGGGCTCATTTATCAGGCCTGGCATTCTTAAAAATGCAGGAGGGCTAAAATCGCTCTCCTCACATAGCCCTCCTGAAGCACACAAAACTAAAAGTGGCAAAATGAAGTTCTACTATTAATGAATTCTGCCTAGTGGGTTTTGTACATTTTATTTGGTGCTGTTAATAAGGTAGTATCTGTGAGATAGCTACACTGCCCCTCCCACACCTCCGGGCCTTAAAGGCCCGGAGGTGTGGGAGGGGCAGTGTGGCCATCTTCTAGAGACAACTAACATAGCAGAGATGTGAAAACATGAGGGTTTTAGGAACAGGCTGTTGTGGTAATCATTATTAGCTCACCTGACTTTCAGTCAGGAGAGCTTTTGTGATCACTCACCGTCCATGAACATGGTGTTTGCATCTTCTCCTTCCAAACCGCTGAACCAATTTAATTGATATTTGAGATAATAGTTTGCTATGACATCGCAATTTGATTTTGTTCAAATCAAGTTGTCTCGCCCCTCGGTAGGGCTACACCCAAAAAGTGTGCTTAAATCTTAAAAAATCTTCTTCTCATAAACCAGCAGTAGCAGAGACTTGATATTTGGTGTGCATCTTCCTTTTGAGGTGTAGATTCAGATTTGTTCAAGAGAAGTTTGAGGAACTATGTTTGCCTTCAGTGTGGGAGGGGCAAGAATTTTTGCACCACCCAAAATTTCTATTTTCCAAACCGATAGGCAGATTTGAACCAAATTTGATATGAGGGCTTATTGGGTCATAAGTACTTAATTTATGCCCCAATTTTTTCCCCGTCGCCCCATGGGAACCGCAGGAGCTGAAAATAGAAAAAATTAAAACGCCCATATCTCCAAAACTACATGACACTGGGAATTCTTATACGGTGTGAAGCTTCCTTAGGACCAACAGAATGGAATGGTCAAAAAAAATTGCTATCGGTTTTATCATGGGGTACTTTTTGGGGACTTTGAAAAAGTGCTGAGTCAGCATTTTTTAACACTGTGGGTAATTGGGAAAACATTTAAGACTACTTTTCCCCCAAACCACTGCTCCAAAAGCTTTCAAATTTCACATATAACATCTTTGGAAGATTGTTTCACATGTTTATTGAAATCAAATCCCTGGGTCCATATTTGGGCTCTCTATGGAAGCCCAAATGTTTAAATTAGTGCAGTATGAGGAATATTCTTTAAAAATCTTCTTCAAATCTACCAATCAGAATCTTTTGATATTTGGTATGCAAAATGCTTAGGGGGGTGAGATTCCAGTTTGTTGAAGCCAAGTCCCTGGGTTCATATTTGGGCTCACTGTGGGAGCCAGAATTATAACTTAATACAAAATGAGGAATTTCTTATCAACCTACCTCAATTGTTTACTACAGGCTTGCACTACAGTGGAAGAACCTAACTCGGATAAAATACTCTCTATTTTAATCTTTCCCAAGATTTGGGAAAGAAAAGTGGTGTAAAAACACCACGAAAAAAATAAGCCAAAACTGGGTCGAGCGCCATCGGCGCACACCCAGTATGGGACGCTCTTCCATAGTACAAATCCACGACTACCGTAAAACAGTGCGCAATGCGTCAATTTGTCATTCTTTTGATTATCCGCACACGTGGTGGATGTGTGCCATCTTTGCTCAGTAACAGTGATATTTTAACTCGTCGATAATGGTTTTCCTGTGACTGGATTTATGGATCTGAAGATCGTATAATAACAGGACTGTGTTTTATATATTCTCGTTTATATTTTCAACCACATTCTCATTGTATATTATTTACTATTCCGTTTTCGCGAATGTTTTGTTTTCGACATCACGCAATTCGACAATGAATTTTTCGGTTGATGAATTGTTTTTGGAGTTAGGTGTCAATCTGGGACTGTTTGGACAGGATTTCTTCACTCTATAGACGGCTGAATTTCTGTTTTTTCGGTCCCTGTCGACCGTCTGGGTTCTGTGATGTACCCACCGTTTTTTTTTCTGCCACCTTCTCTCGTAGTTGAGGGTGTTCTTCTACTTTCTGTTTCTGTTGAGTTCACCTTTTTCTTCTACTGCTCTCACCTCTGTTATTTCCAGTTCGGTTCCTTTAGGGCAATTCCTTTTGCCCTGGGGGATGTGCAGCCCCTCCTGCACCAGCTGGGGGTGGGGAATGCTGTCGTTTTGGGCTTCCCCGACTCGACCATGTCTGGTGAGAGTTATTCCCCTTCCGTGGGGAATGTGCAGTTTTTTACCGCGGTGGATACTGCGAGAGCTGTTGGATTTCTGGTGAAGAGATGCCTGGTTCCGGGACTATGCGCCATCTCCAGTCGACATCTGAGGCTGTCACTAGGGTTGTGACTCCTCCTTTGGAAGCCAAGCTTGATGGCTTTCTCTGCTTTTCCACCAGTTCCAACAGCTCCCGTCGTATCTGCTG
The DNA here is from genome assembly GCA_031216915.1 of Pictodentalium vernedei. NCBI lineage: Eukaryota > Metazoa > Mollusca > Scaphopoda > Dentaliida > Dentaliidae > Pictodentalium > Pictodentalium vernedei. The sequence continues at coordinate 470,608,246 of CM062292.1, forward strand.
CTACTGCTGTTCCGTCTACAACGTTATTGGGCACCATTTTTAGCCGGCCTCGGCTTATCCCTGCAAGGGTCTGCAGGGATGTCTGTAGTGTGGTTGTGTGGGGTATCGGCCTCAGCCTTCCCCAACTTCCACTCAGCGAAGTCGGATGGGGCTGCCGACTGAACCCCCTACTGTGTCCTCTCAGCCGTTGAGCACAGTAGTTTTATACCTGCAGTGGTCTGCTGCGGTGTCTGATAGACGTGGGGGGTATCGGCCTCAGCCTTCCCTGACTTCAACTCGGCGAAGTTGGAAGTGGCTGTCGGTTGGACCCTTTACTGTGGTCTCTGCGCCGTCGAGCACCACAGTTGTCATTGGATTCGTACTCTATGAACTCCGTGGCATTTCCGTCCACTCATTCTGGCCACATGACCAGTTTTGGGGCACCAACATCTTTTGTGCAGCCTGGACCTTCTGCCCTGCAGAGGTCCGCGGTGACTCTCATGAGTTCCCGCTATGTTGATCCTCGGGGTGTGTCACACCCCTATACACAATTGCCTTCAGACATTTCGGCTGCCGCCCGTCGTCCCACGTCGGGTGGTTTGGAGGATCGTGACCCTTCGCTGGTTAAGAGGGTCAGAGGTGAAGCCACTTTGCCGGTTCGTTCTCCTGTCGAACCGGCCAGTACGGGCAGTGAGCTTAGGGAGGCCCTCTCCTTACTCACTCAGGTTCTGTCAAAGAGCCTTCCCGGTGCTTCCATTGAGGCAGCGAGTGGTTTCCAGGCGCCCCCATGGCGCCGCCTCCCAGGATTGGAAACAGGCCGCTTTCTGATCCCCCTTGGTGTTCCAACACCATGGGAGGCGTTGGCTGGTTTGCCCACGATGGGCTATGTGTCTTCCGACTCAGGGGAAGAGTCAGACATGCTTGATGTCGAGAGTCAGCAGTCCTCGGACTTGGGGGCAGCTCTTGATTTCGTGTTTGGGTTCCTTCCGGATCTCAAACCATCTAACCAGTCGACAGTGTCAGCCAGGCCGTGATCATCGGTCGCGCGCCAACAGCCTATGGAGCAACCCGCTCCTGGGGTCTTCGACTGTGCCAGTCGGTACAGTTGGTTGAAGCATTTTCAGCCTTGGACTCTAAGCTAAGTTCCAAGGCTATGAAGGCTCCGTTCTTCACCAGGGTTGACACCTTTTTGCCTCCGGCGCATTATCGTTCCTACGATTCTGCCAATCCGTCGGTCTACCAGACTTTGACGGTTTTTGGATCTGGACTCCAATTCCCTCGGGCTTTCCAAGTCCAAGTCTGCCGTCATTCCGATGATGACTCTGGAGTCCACATTGGGCTTATCGAGAGAGATGCTTGGTATGCTTTCTCTCTCCGATCACGTCGTCTCAGCTTTAGCTGCTTATCTGCCTCCAGATAAGTTTGACGAGGTACAGGCTCCTTTGCGTGTGCTGTCCAAGGCGCCTATGCATCTTACTCACACGCATGCCTGTAACACTGCTAATCTGGAATTAGTTCGAAGGGACTCTGTGCTGGACACAGGCCGATCCCTTCCTGAGGAACAGTGCTCTACTCTTCGATCTGCTTCTTTGGCAGGTCCGCAACTTTTCCATGGTTCTGTGTTGACGGTCCGGATTGACGTCCTACGTCATTCCAAAGATCAGCTGCTGTTTCTTCTGCTTGATCAGCCTTCTAGGGTAGGCAGGGGCCGCTCCAAGCCTAACAAGTACCCTCTGCTTCCTCTGCGAAGCAAAGGGGGCTGATCCTTCTGCCACCGCTTCTACTTCTTACTCAAGGGGTAAGGGTAAGCATCGGCAGTCTTGAGGGAAGTCCCAGGATTCTTCATTCAGTAGAGGAGGTGTTTTCTCCTCTCGCGAGCCTCGACGGGGTTCGAAATGAAGGTCCTCACCTCGACTCGTCCCAGGTTGGAGGAAGGATAGCAGAGTTCGCAGACCGTTGGGCCACCATCACATCCGATCCTTGGGTGTTAGATGTTGTTCGGTCCGGGCTATGAATATCCTTCCGAAGGCACCCTACTCTGTCCAGGGTGCCTCTTCCAACACAGTTCCTTCAGACATTTTACATCAGGAACTTTTGTCCACAGAGATAGACAATCTCCTGACAAAGGGGGCGATTGAGGTCATCAAGAACATTAGGTCAGTGGGTTTCTATTCCCGCCTGTTCTTGGTGCCGAAGAAGGACGGCCGACTCCGACCGGTTATCGATCTGAGTTTCCTGAACCAGTCTATCATTGCTCCCAAGTTCAGCATGGAGACTTTCAGGTCAGTCCTCCGTTCAATTCACCAGGGAGATTTCGCTTCCAGCTTCGACCTGCGAGACGCTTACTTTCACGTTTCGATTCATTGGGCGTTACGGAAGTATATCAGGTTCATTTTTCTGGGGCAAGTTTACCAGTTCAAGGCCATGCCTTTCGGCCTCAACCTGGCTCCTTGGGGCTTCACCAGACTGATGTCGCATGTGATAGCTTTCCATCGCACACAGTCCAGGGTGACTACTTTGGCATATCTGGACGATATCCTCCAGGGGCATTCCAATGCTGCCTTACTGGAGTCGGATGTCACCACTCTGTTGAGCTTGCTCACGTCGCTAGGTTTCAGAGTCAACGAGGAGAAGTCGGACCTGGTCCCTTCTCAGTCGTTTTATCATCTGGGGATGGCTTTCCGCACACAATTCAGTTTGGTGGCGGTTCCCCAGGCCAAGGCTGTGATTCTCTCAGCTTTTGCTCTGACTCTATCCCAGTCCACATCCGCGGCGGCTCAGAGTATTCTCTGGCTAATCGGTCTCTGCTGTTCGGTGACGGATCTCATTCCTCTAGGTCGGCTGAGTGTCAGACCTCTCCAACACTTTCTGCTCAGTTGTTGGAGGCCGAATGTAGATTTTCTGGATCTGGTGCTTCAGTTTCCAGAATATCTTTATCCTCACCTTCTCCTCTGGGCGGATGTCCAGTGGCTTTCGCAGGGTGTTCCGTTGGACTTACCCACGTCCGATCGCATTCTGACGGCAGATGCCAGCGATCTCGGATGGGGTGCGATGTTGGATCCTCTAGGTCTTTCCATTCACGGGATGTGGGACCAGGATCATGCAGCTCTACACATCAACCAGAAGGTGCTTCTTGCTCTTCTTCTGAGTTTCAGGCAGTGGATCCCTCACCTGTCGAATCACCAGGTCCTTCTGTTGTCCGACCATTCGACGGTGGTTGCTTACATTCGGAACCAGGGCGGCACGCTCTCTGTTCCAATGTACGAATTGGCTCCGGATCTTCTACTGCTCGCTCAGGATGTCCACGCCGGGGTGGCTGTTTGTCACATTCCAGGTCATCTGAACGTCCTAGCCGACTCCCTGTCCCGTCGGGGCAGGGTCATTTCCACCAGGTGGATGCTCCACATGGCGGGTTCCATCGATCTCTTGCGACTCGTTGGAACCATCCGGTGGACACTTTCGTGTCCCCGTGTCCAGATGCTCTGGCTTTCGCCGTGGACGCTCTGGCCCTCCTTTGGGATGGTCTTGTCAGCTACGCCTTCCTACCAGTTCTGATTCCGCCTCAGGTTCTCGCCCAGATATGAACCTGCAGTCGTCGAATCCTTTCGATCACACCCGTCGCCTCGGTGGGTGTGGATCAATCTGCTCCACTCTTTGTTAGCGGCGGTTCCGGCATGTCTCCCTCTACCTCGCGACTTTCTTTGCCAACGTCGCCCGAGGAGGTTTCATGTTGACCCGACTTCATTGTGCTTTCGCACATGTTTTTTATCGGGTCCTGTCTCCTCCGTAGTGTTTTTTTCGAGACACGCAGTGGAGTTGCTTTTCTTCTTCAAGGAGCACTCACTCCAATGGTTTAGCCTCTGTGGCTAAGTGGAAGGTTCTTCTGTCGATGGTGTGCGATCACTCTGTTGCTTCTGTCACTCCTCCGATCACACCGAGTTTCTGGTATATGTTTGTTTCTGGGGGTCTCCAGCAATGGGTACATGTCCATGCTTCGGAGACATTTTTTCATATGTGATACCGCATTGTTTCGACACTCATCCTTGCCTCTCCAAGCTTGTTCAGCTCTTTTTCTTGAAAAGGCCTAGGACTTTGCAGTTTACTCCAGGTTGGTCACTTTCATGTTCTCTGCTCTGCTTGGGGGTGGGGGGCGTTCGCACCTTTGTCCTGGATGAATATGCATTTTCTCACATGCCAGATCTCTCCTGCATCCATTTCTTGATGGATTTGTCTTGCTATTCGTGCAGCTTCTGCTCATCTAGCTACTGGTGATTGTATTTCCAATTGTTTTTTCTGCCACGAAGTGCGTGCATTGTCTTCCTCTTTTAATAACTCTGTCATGTTGTCGGATGACGGATGTTATACTGGCAGCCTTCTGGAGAAATGCTACATTCTCCTTTTATCTGCGACAGTTGCAGGAGCCGACAGAGAACCTTGGGGCCCTCTTTCTTCAGCTCAGGCTGTTGTCTATCCCAGCCTTTCAGCTTTTTTCAGGGTCAGTTCCAGCTTTATGCTGTTACTGCCCTTTCTGTCTGTGCGTCGCACTTTACCATATGCCTCATCTTTCATTGTCTTTTCTAATGTTTGTGATGCTATGGTTTGATAGGCCTAGGGATCTCTTCCACTGTCCACGGTCCCAGTGCTATTGAGTTATGTGTGGGTTGGTTATGTGATTCCCTCCAGCCTTTTGTCTATTCAGCCTGTAGTAAACAATTGAGGTAGGTTGATAAGAAGTATAAATTTTATAGTAAATTTCCTTTTTTATGATACCTACCGAAATTGTTTACATGGAGGCCCTCCCGTCTTCTTATTTGGGTAAGAATCCTTCCTCCCCGCTGATCTCATAACTCCTGTGTTGTTCGGAATCAAAAGAATGACGAATTGACGCATTGGACACTGTTTTACGGTAGTCGTGGATTTGTACTATGGAAGAGCGTCCCATACTGGGTATGCGCCGATGGCGCTCGACCCAGTTTTGGCTTGTTTTTTTCGTGGTGTTTTTACACCACTTTTCTTTCCCAAATCTTGGGAAAGATTAAAATAGAGAGTATTTTATCCGAGTTAGGTTCTTCCACTGTAGTGCAAGCCTGTAGTAAACAATTTCAGTAGGTATAATAAGAAAGGAAATTTACTATAAAATTTATACTTTCTTTCCAAATCTTCTTCTTCAGGTCCAGCAGTCGGAATGCTTTTATATTTGGTATGCAGCATCCTTAGGGGGTGAGATTCAAGTTTGTTCAAGCCATGTCCCTAGGTCCATATTTGGGCTCACTGTGGGAGCTCGAATTGTAACTTAGTTCAAAATTAGGAATGTTTTGATATTTAGTATGCAGCATCTATAGGGGGGTGAGATTCAAGTTTGTTGAAGCCAAGTCCCTGGGTTCGTATTTGGGCTCCATGTGGGAGCCCGAATTATAACTTAGTTTCAATATGAGGAATTTTTCTTTAAAAAACTTCTTCTTCAGATTCAGCAGTCGAAATGTTTTGATATTTGGCATGCAGCATCCTTATGGGGGTGAGATTCAAGTTTGTTCAAGCCAAGTCCATGGGTTCATATTTGGGTTCACTGTGGGAGCCCAAATTATAACTTAGTTCAAAATGAGGAATTTTCTTTAAAAATCTTCTTCAGATCCAGCAGTCGGAATGTTTTGATATTTGGTGTGCAGCATCCTTACGGGGGTGAGATTCAAGTTTGTTAAAGCCAAGTCCATGGGTTCATATTTGGGCTCCCTGTGGGAGCCCAAATTATAACTTAGTTCAATATGAGGAATATTCTTTAAAAATCTTTTTTTTTTTTAGATCCACTGGTCAGAATCTTTGGATATTTGGTATAACCTTTTCTTAGGAGGGGCAGATGCAACTTGTTGAAATCAATTCCCTGGGTTGATATTTTGTCTACCTTGTCCGTTGAGCGCCCTCAGGTCCCCTGGGGCCTCATGCTTATTGGGGAGGGGGGTTGTTTAGCTGTGATACTATCTGTCCATCCATCCCTTTGTCCATCTGCCCGTCCATGTGTCCATCTGTAGACAGAGTTGGTTTCTGCGTTGGTTTCCACTCTCTGAGGTTTGACTTGTCCAGTCAAAACCCAACTTG
>CM062292.1:471343719-471395739 GCA_031216915.1 Pictodentalium vernedei
TCAACAATTTGTGATAAAACAAATTTTTATAAACAAAATATCTGCGTTTGACTGAGTTTGACTGAATATGAAACACAGGTAAGGAAAATGTTGGCTTTTGCTCTGGTATCCTCATTTTTTGAAAGCCATGATAGTGGCTTCTAGCACTCCACCAGTTAAGAAACTTGGAACTACAATTAATCCATCACTCATTCCATCCTCTACCCATGATCATCAGGGGCGGCGGAATGATTTTCAAAGTGTGTGTGTGTGTGGGGGGGGGGGGGGGGGGGCTGGATCGGGCAATAGATGGTTGTTGGTATGGCGGGCCGACCACGGTTCGGCCCATGGCAAAAAAATTTTAAATTCCAGGGTCCCAAATCCTCCATTTCCAGGCATCCGAGAGGATATTTTGAGATTTTTCAGATGTATTTGAAAAATTTCACACTTTGAGAGCCATTAAAAAATATTGGTAAAGTATACAGGTGAGGTCTATTTATCAGCTTTGGTCGTAACGATAAATAAACCTCACCTGTATGCTTTAGCAGACGTTAACAGCAATTATACTGTCTGTGGATTATTTTGCCTGGGGCTAGATTTGGTACTTGTATGTCTGTAAGATTACAATCTATTTTGGTTAACCGATTTTTTCACAGACTGTATACATTTTAGCATTTGCTGCCACTTTCTGCAAAAATTGATCCGAAATCCATTGAAACTGAACCAGTAAGAGAGAAACATAGCAGGCAAAAATATGGGGAGGCTCTGGTTGTGTTAAAATATATGCATACAAAAAAACATGGCCCAGCAAAAAAAAGTTTTCCAGCCATGTTTTGTACAAATTGGGTATGCAAGAAACAATTTGGGATACAAGTTGACTTGTAAGAGTTGACTAGGGCATGTTTTGCTATGAAATCTCAAGATTAAACTTTTGCATTCAAACTGTAAGTTCAAGTTTTATGGGTTTATTTCTTCCCGTTTTAATGGAAGATTGTTTTTATTATCTGCTTTTTTAAAAGATAGCAAGAAATTTTTAACCGATATTTTTCTATATCCATCGTCATGATAGATATAAGGGAATATCCCTCTGTAGATTAATCGAATCACGCATGAAAATTAGAATGAAATTACTCCGCCGACAAACGTATTTTTTATATGTTCAATACAGGCAGCACCGGTAAATGTGTATTTTAGCTCACCTCAAAGTAATAAAGTTAGTGTTGAGAATAGTCCAAAAAGGAAGTACAAGAAAATCTGACTCATCGATAGTGACAGTGATTGACAAATATGCTAAAAACAATTTGAACATTTGAAAAATCCTCCTTCGTTCTTCATTGAACATTTTGTGAACTGTGTCATGTTTGTGTGCTTTTGCGCAGTGCACTTTTGTTATTACTTTTGAATAAATGTGCCACCCATTGTTTTGGGGAGAATGTCATAAACCACTTTCACACGTGTTCATTGATTTTGTGTGCGTAACTGACAATATAGTCATTTTCTAAGGGGATTTATGTGGAACTATTTTGTTGTGTGGTAGTTTGATTTTGAAATCGGGGCCAATAAGTAAATGGGTCAGCTGCATCGGCTGATTTTTGTTGACATTGTCATCATTTTCTCCACCTCCGGTTTTTATTGCAATGAAAACACCACATTACCTCTTTTAATCGCAACAAAAACAACGCAACGCATATAATAAAAATAATACCTACTGTTTTTGAGTGAGGGATGGTATTATCTCATTCGTGGCTGCAAAGGAATTTAATTTTTCACTCGCGGCTTTCAGCGACCAAAAATTTGCAAGACGTGACATGGGGGTGGGTCTCTTGAGTGCACCAAAAATGTGCATTTCCAACTTATGCAATTTTTTGAATTTTTTAAAAATATATCAATATATCAGCTAATTTTTTCCATCATTTGTGTTTCAAACCTTAAAGATGATGTTGTACATCACACTCTTAACATAAATACAACATCAGGAGGCTTTATATGTGAGAATATTGGCTTAATCCTGCTTAATCTGGGAAAATGTCACATGTTAGTAGGGGATGGGTGTCTTGTTCGAAATGCAGAAAATGTGCAGACAATATTTTGGGAAAATTCTCTCTGATGCACTAAATTCAACCCAAGTTATTTATTTATTAATAGAATTTGTATGGATAGAAGAGGAAAGTAAGCAAACACCTGAGAATACTGACAGAACAATTCAAATGAAAATTTGTTCCCGTATATGTACACCTGCTATGGCCAAGCCTGATAATGAACAGCTTGTCATTTGTAGATTGGGGCCCACAGAGGTTTAACCCTTTACCCAACGATTCACCCGCATCCGCCCGCGTAATATGCAATTTCATTAGCTGAAAAAATAATATTTTTCGAAAAATTTCAACAAAACCATATCATGTGACCCCTCTTTGGAACAAGCTCAGCGAGCTCGTTCCAAAGAGGGGTCACATGATGTGGTTTTGTTGAATTTTTTTGAAAAAATTTCAAAAATGGTATTTAAAATAATAAATTTTGAAATCGTCTGTGTTGGGTAAAGGGTTAAATTGGTGGTACCAGTTTAAGAACATTATGATACCCCCCTAAAGACAGCTGTGCCTACTAAGTTTATAAGTTTATTTTGGATTTTAATGGGAGAGTGGGGGGGTGGGTGTCTGAGAACGTAGTAGAAAATTTGCACTTAGGGGTGGGTGTGTGTAAAAAGGTGCTGAATAAAAAATAGGACGTCACGTCTTGCAAATTTTTAGTGGCCCACCCTGGGTATCCTCTATAGATTCTCCTAATTTTACAATTACAACAAAATCTTCAGACCTTTGACTGATTTTATTACCATAGGCACTATGATACATAACAAGTTAACAATATTAAAATATATATCATAAAACAAGAGGTAATATATTGCAACAGTAGATTTTGACAAATAAACCTACACACCGAGACGATAAGATAACAGAGAGGAATTCTTGATACTAAAGCTGATACCATTTTTAAAAATGTACCAGTGATAATAAAGTGAATTTGAAAGTAATTTTGGAGAGTTCATTTCCATGTCGTGTCAAAAGGTATAATAAATTTATCTCCAACAAAATATTTTTTAAATTATTATTCAATTATGGACTTTTGTGGAGAAAGTGTCTGACGTTTTATGAAGTGAAAGATGTTACAATGTGACTGCTTTCATGTCATTAACAGCTTAACCCTTTACCCAACGTAACGGCCAAAACCGGCCAGCGCTATTCTCAAAAATCGCCAATTAATTTTCAAAATATTTTCATTTTTTGTCTCAAAAACATAGGTTATGACCCCTCGTTGGAACGAGCTTGTCAAGCTCGTTCCAATGAGGGGTCATAACCTATGTTTTTGAGACAAAAAATGAAAAAAAATAGTTATTCAAGAATTTTTTTTTGCAAGTGTCGTCTGCTTTTCATGTTAGGTAAAGGGTTAAGTGCTAGAAGCCACCACCATGTCTCCATTGGAAAGTGCTGGAAGCCACTTTAATGGCTTAACCCTTTACCCAATGCAGACGATATCAAAATTTATTATTTTAAATATAATATTTTAAATTTTTAAAAAAAATTTCAACAAAACCATATCAAGTGACCCCTCGTTGGAACGAGCTCATTCCAACGAGGGGTCACATGATATGGTTTTGTTGAAACTTTTTGAAAAATAATATTTTTTTCAACTGCTGAATTTGCATATTACGTGGGCGGATGCGGCTGATTCGTTGGGTAATGGGTTAACACTGTATGTATTAGCTTGGCAGTTGCTCAGTAGCAGAATATTTTCATATAAAATTGTTTTGTTACAATTTATTGGAGGGTGCCAAAAGGTAATAAAACAATCATTATGAAAAATATCTTGCTATACTCAGTCTCCCCCTAGTGGTAGCATCTTTAAAACAAGAGGTCTTCGGGGTCTGAAGTACTCACCTTGAACAGAACCAAATATAAACAGAGTCCAAAAATGAATCAATATTAAGCAATCAATCTTCATAGGATCCATTGTCAATCCTTGAGCCCCATCAGGAGTGACTAAAATACTCCAAGCATCATGCCTTTTCTTCAGTTAATCATAATGTAAAAAGTGAAGCTCCCCTATGGAGCCCCTTGATAACATCCTATGTGGATTAATCTTAGTTACACACCTCCAGAGGGTACTAAATAAAAAAAAAATCTAATTCTTCATGGCCAATTCTGGCTCCCACAGGAAGCCCAAATATTAACCCAGGCACTTGAACAAACTTTAATTGGACCCCTAGAGATGTTGAAAATCAAATATGAAAGGTTTCTGACTGGTGAATCTGAAGAAGATTTTTAAAGAAATTCCCTCATATTGTACTAAGTTAAAATTTAGTCTCTCATAGGGAGCCCAAATAAAAACCCAGGGACTCAATTTGAACAAACATGAATCTGACTCCCCAAGATGTTGTATACCAAACATGAAAGGATTCTGACTGGTGGATCTGAAGAAGAAGATTTTTAAAGAAATTTCCTCAAATTACGCAAAGTTAAACTTTGGGCTCCAGGACAGAGCCCAAATACTAGCTAAGGGACCCAAGTTGAACAAAGTTGAATCTGACCCCCCCAAAGAGATGTTGTATACCACATATGAAAATATACTGACTGGTGAATCTGAAGAAGAGTTTTAAAGAAATTTCCCTATATTGCACTGAGTTAAAATTTGGGCTCTCACAGAGAGCCCAAATATTAATGCAGGGACCCAATTTGAACAAACTTGAATCTGACCCCCCTCCCCCAGAGATGTTGTACAGTAGAATCCTCTTAATTGAATATCCATTTTGCCAGTGAAAATTATTCAATTAACAGGAGTATACAATTAACAGGGATATGGTCAGTTTCCTGTGTTCTGGAGGTAAACTGAGCATTTATTCTATTATATCTTGTTTGACAGAGCTCACAGAGCTCTGTCAAACAAGATATAATGGAATAAATGCCTGTATTGGATGTAGTGAGGCCAAAACGGTTGATAAATAAGGGGAATTTGGTGTGTGTCATAGTGATTTTTTCGACATATTACAAAAATTTACACACAATTAAGAGGAGTTTATTCTACAACCCACAATCAATTAACAGATCAAATTTGTATTGAAGGTATGGTAAATGGTTTTGTGTTTGAAAATTATATTCACTTAACAGGGATATACAATTAAGAGATATCCAATTAAGTGGGCTCCACTGCATAACAAATATGAAAAGATTCTGACTGGTGGATCTGAAGAAGCAGATTTTTTTAATTTTGGAAAAAAAAAAATTTGGGTGCTGTCAGAGTTATGCCCCTTGTAGTGCCCCCCATGGGCATGGCAACTTTATTTGAACAAATTTAAATTCACATATGATGAGGAATATCCACACCAAATTTGGTTCAATTTGGTCCAAGAGTTTGTGAGGAGAAGTCGATAATGTAAAGTTTACGCCAGACAAATGACAACGGATGGAAAGTGATTAGTAAAACTCCCCTTGAGCAATGGGACCATCACTCAAACTTTCACTTGAATTGGCCAAGCGGTTTTGGATTTGAAGGAGAAGCCCAAAACATAGTTTTGGCGGACGACGGACAATGGACGATGGATGGAGCTGTTGTCCAGGTGAACTAAAAAATATTCATATTTCAAAACACTTTTGAAAAATAATTCAGAACACAACCAGTTAAAAGTAACAGCCAAAACCAGCCAGCCGTATTCACAAAAATCGCAAATTAATTTTCATTACTTTTTTCATTTTTTGTCTCAAAAACATAGTTTACGACCCCTCTTTGGAACAAGCTCAACGAGCTCGTTCCAAAGAGGGTTCATAACCTATGTTTTTGAGATAAAAAATGAAAAAAATTAGTTATTCAAGAATTTTGATTGCAAGTGTCGTCTGCTTTTCATATTAGGTAAAGGGTTAAGTTGTTAACACTTTACCCAACGAATCGCCCGCGTAATATGCAAATTCAGCAGTTGAAAAAATATTATTTTTCAAAAAATTTCAACAAAACCATATAGTGACCCCTCGTTGGAACAAGCTCATCGAGCTCGTTCCAACGAGGGGTTACATGATATGGTTTTGTTGAAATTTTTTGAAAAATTTTAAAAAATGATATTTAAAATAATAAATTTTGATATCGTCTGCATTGGGTAAAGGGTTAAGCTGATGAACTGCAAAATAGTGCAATTTCTGACCCCAAAATAGTGAGATTTTCATTATTATACGGCTCAAAGAGGAGAATTTAAAGAATTTAATGGTGAGATTTATGTTAAAATGCCAAATTTTCAGCTCATTTAACAAAAATTTATTCTGGAAAATAGTGAGTGTCCCTCTGAAATAGTGAGACTTAACATGTCTGTATGAATTTCAATATTTATGATCACCTGACAATTTCATCATCGTCTGCATTTTGTATACAAAGATGGCATCTCATTTTGTTTCATAAATAGTATTAAAGACAGTTACCTAGCCATCCCTCAAACCATTCAGGGATTATTTTTCATTAAATACAGTTACCTATCCTTCCCCCACACCATTCAGGGATTATTTGTCATTACAGTTACCTATCCTTCCCCCACACCATTCAGGGATTATTTTTCATTAAATACACTTACCCATCCTTCCCTCACACCATTCAGGGATTATTTTTCATTAAATACAGTTACCTATCCTTCCCCCACACCATTCAGGGATTATTTGTCATTACAGTTACCTATCCTTCCCCCCACACCATTCAGGGATTATTTTTCATTAAATACACTTACCCATCCTTCCCTCACACCATTCAGGGATTATTTTTCATTACATACAGTTACCTATCCTTCCCCCACACCATTCAGGGATTATTTGTCATTACAGTTACCTATCCATCCCTCACACCATTCAGGGATTATTTTTCATTAAATACAGTTACCTGTCCTTCCCTCACATCATTCAGAGATTATTTTTCATTACAGTTGCCTATCCATCCCTCACAACATTCAGGGATTATTTTTCATTAAATACAGTTATCTGTCCATCCCTCACACCATTCTGGGATTATATTTCATTAAATACAGTTACCTATCCATCCCTCACACCATTCAGGGATTATTTTTCATTAAATACACTTACCCATCCTTCCCCCACACCATTCAGGGATTATTTTTCATTAAATACACTTACCCATCCTTCCCTCACACCATTCAGGGATTATTTTTCATTAAATACACTTACCCATCCTTCCCTCACACCATTCAGGGATTATTTTTCATTAAATACAGTTATCTGTCCATCCCTCACACCATTCTGGGATTATATTTCATTAAATACAGTTACCTATCCATCCCTCACACCATTCAGGGATTATTTTTCATTAAATACACTTACCCATCCTTCCCCCACACCATTCAGGGATTATTTTTCATTAAATACACTTACCCATCCTTCCCTCACACCATTCAGGGATTATTTTTCATTAAATACACTTACCCATCCTTCCCTCACACCATTCAGGGATTATTTTTCATTAAATACACTTACTCATCCTTCCATCACACCATTCAGTGATTATTTTTCATTAAATACAGTTACCTATCCTTCCCCCACACCATTCAGGGATTATTTTTCATTACAGTTACCTATCCTTCCCCCATGCCATTCAGGGATTATTTTTCATTAAATACACTTACCCATCCTTCCCCCACACCATTCAGGGCTTATTTTTCATTAAATACACTTACCTATCCTTCCCCCACATCATTCAGGGATTATTTTTCATTACAGTTACCTAGCCATCCCTCAAACCATTCAGTGATTATTTTTCATTAAATACAGTTACCTATCCTTCCCCCACACCATTCAGGGATTATTTTTCATTACAGTTACCTATCCTTCCCCCACGCCATTCGGGGATTATTTTTCATTAATTACACTTACCTATCCTTCCCCCACACCATTCAGGGATTATTTTTCATTAAATACACTTACCTATCCTCCCCTCACACCATTCAGGGATTATTATTCATTGAATACATGTACCTATCCTTCCCTCACAACATTCAGGGTCTATTTTTCATTAAATACACTTTCCTATCCTCCCCTCACAACATTCAGGGCCTGGGATTATTTGTCATTAAATACAGTTACCTATCCTTCCCCCACACCATTCAGGGATTATTTTTCATTAGTTACCTATCCTTCCCTCAAACCATTCAGGGATTATTTTTCATTACAGTTACCTATCCATCCCTCAAACCATTCAGGGATTATTTTTCGTTAAATGCAGTTACCTATCCTTCCCCCACACCATTCAGAAATTATTTTTCATTACAGTTACCTATCCTTCCTCCACACCATTCAGGGAGTATTTTGTCATTAAATACACTTACCTATCCTTCCCTCACACCATTTAGGGTTTATTTTTCATTAAATACACTTACCTATCCTTCCCCCACACCATTCAGTGACTATTTTTCATTAGTTACCTATCCATCCCTCACATCATTCAGGGATTATTTTTCATTACAGTTACCTATCCATCCCTCACACCATTCAGGGATTATTTTTTATTGTATACAGTTACCTGTCCTTCTTTAACACCATTCAGGGATTATTTTTCATTAAATACAGTTACCTGTCCTTCCCTCACACCATTCAGGGATCATTTTCATTACAGTTACCTATCCATCCCTCACACCATTCAGGGATTATTTTTCATTAAATACAGTTACCTGTCCTTCCCTCACATCATTCAGGGATTATTTTTCATTACAGTTGCCTATCCATCCCTCACAACATTCAGGGATTATTTTTCATTAAATACAGTTATCTGTCCATCCCTCACACCATTCTGGGATTATATTTCATTAAATACAGTTACCTATCCATCCCTCACACCATTCAGGGATTATTTTTCATTAAATACAGTTACCTATCCTTCCTCCACACCATCCAGGTATTATTCTTCTTCCACCACACATCACATGACATCATCAAAATAGTAATTTAAACCTTTACCCAACAAAATGGCCAAAACCATCCAGCGCCATTCACAAACTTCACCATTCAATTTTAGTAACTTTTTCATTTTTAGTCACAAAAACATAGCTTCTGACCCCTCATTGTATTGAGCTTACTTTTTTAAGCAAAAAATGTAGTTATTCAAGAATCTTGTTTGCAAGTGTCATCTGCTTTTGTTTTTAGGTAAAGGGTTAAACAAGAGCGGGGCATTATACGCCCGTTTGTTTTTTTTTTTTGGAGAGGAGGTGTATTTTTGCCTGATTTCTAAGTATGAAAAGGGCAATAACTTCTATGGAAATCGACAAACATGACCCAAATTTGCACTTGGGTGAGATACCATGCTCATGAAGCCGAATATTAAATTTCAAAAGAATCTGATTAAGTTCACAGACTGTAGAGCACAGAAAGCATGATTTGATTGATTTCTAAGTATGAAAAGGGCAATAACTTCTAAGAAAACAACCGAACACAACCCAAATATGGACTTGTGCGAGATATTATGCCCATGAAGCTGCGTATTAAATTTGAAAAGAATCTGATTAAGTTCACGGCCTGTAGAGCACGGAAAGCATAATTTGCCTGATTTCTAAGAATTAAAGGGCAATAACTCCTATGGAAATCGGCAAACATGGCCCGAATTTGCACTTGAGCGAGATACCATGATCATGAAGCTGCATATTAAATTTCAAAAGAATCCGATTAGGTTCACGGACTGTAGAGCACAGAAAGCATAATTTGACTGATTTCTAAGTATGATAAGGGCAATAACTCCTAAGAAAACAACCGAACACAACCCAAATATGAACTTGTGCGAGACATTATGGCCATGAAGCTGCGTATTAAATTTGAAAAGAATCTGATTAAGTTGATGGTCTGTAGAGCACGGAAAGCATAATTTGCTCGATTTCTAAGTATTAAAGGGGGAATAACTGCTAGGAAAACGTTTGAACAAGACCCAAATTTGAACTTAAGCAAGATCTTATTCTGGTTGTACAGTAGATCAAATATTTTTTAAATCCGATTGAAATCACGCTCTGTAGAGCACGGAATACAACTGTCCCCGGATGGACAGACAGACAGCGGACAGCGCCATAACATAATACTTCCGTTTTTCAAACGGGTGTATAAAATTAACTTCACCAGAATGCATTTTGATAAAACTTGCTTCAATATTTCAACCCATCGCTGTCATGATTCACCGCTCATTATCATTTGATTATATGACTTTGTAATTTAACCGCTAAATATCACTTTTGTTTGACAATCTTTTCCTGGTCCCTGGGAAATCCAGTGTGGAATCCAATTCCGTATCACTATAGTATGATGGACTATTTACGCATGCGTTCGAATTCGCATCATTAGCTGTTCTAGTTGCAGAGAGCACTTTACTCCCAGCTGGAATGGGTGCACTTGAATGGCAGTCCAAATTTTTTATCGTATTCATGATATTTTTTTAACATATTCATGCGCATCAGGGGATTTCCCAGAAGTGTGCACCTGTTACAAAAATAAGTGTAAACAAAAATAGTTCTTTTTAACTTCAATCCAATTTGCCAAAAAAAGGTTGGGAGAATTGTTCATGCTAGGATTGTCATGCAATGTTGAACTATAAGTCATATAATAAACTTTTTATTGCTACAGTGAAGTGATCTGGGTTGTTACATCACGACTCGTTAAGGAGGTCAGATCACCGGATAAAACTCGCTGCCTGCGGTAGCTCGTTTGATCCAGTGATCTGACCTCCTCAACTCAATGTGATACTATGACCCAGATCACTTCACTGTAGTGATATGTATATATACAGTTGGTTGTATACTGAACTTTTTTGATGTTCTTTCTGAATATATAGAGAGTAATCGTTTGACTGGACTGGTTACTTGAAATATGTTTATGTTTATTGACTTATAAAGTGCACATTATCTGTGATTTCTCCACATTCAGCAGCGCTGTACAAATTGAAAGGTAAAATTAATTAAAATATTCTCCAAATAAATGAGTTCTGAGGTCACGTTTGAAGTGTTCTAGGTCCCGAATGTTTCTAAGTGGTGATGGCAACTTATTCCAGGCAACATGGGCGATCGATCTTTAAATGTTTTACGTTTAGTAAACGGAGTGTGGAGCAAAATGCCTATATCATCAGATGAAGAATGTAAGCCTTGTTGAACTGTCCGTATTCTGATCATATCAGTGAGGTATGAAGGGGCAAGATTATTAAGACATTTGTAGACGTACAGTGCTATTTTATACAGTGCCTTAACTGGGAGCCAATGTAGTGTACGTAAACATTCCGTAGCACTATCATACTTCCTTTTACGCAAAACAAGTTTTGCAGTCATATTTTGAAAGCGTTGCAATTTCTGAATGTCACACTCTGGTAGGTTAATAATTCATGAGAGGTGAGGGACGAGTGTTTTACAATATAGTCCTCGCCTCGAAAGAACCAGTCCAGTCAAGCGATTACTCTGTTTATTACTTTTCATTATTAATGATAATTATATTATTTAATCCTTTACCTAACAAAATGGCAAAAAAACGGCCAGCACTGTTCTAAAAAATCGCCAATTAATTTTCATTATTTTTTCATTTTTGGTCTCTTAAACATAGGTTATGACCCCTCATTGGAACGAGCTCACCGAGTTCATTCCAATGAGGGTCACAACCTATGTTTTTGAGACAAAAAATGAAAATAATAGTTATCCAAGAATATTTTTTGCAAGTGTCGTCTGCTTTTCATGTTAGGTAAAGGGTTAAAAAAAAAAAAAAAAAGCAATGAAGTCTCCACTGCACCTTCGGCAAAGTGTCTTCGTTTGCTCACATGGATACATGACACAATTGTTGATTGCATAATTCACTTGTGAAATTATCGTTTATAATGAAACTTGGAAATCCCAGTAAATCACACTCTGGAAAGTAATAAAAATTTTGTCTTTCTCTTCAGTTGAGTAGAATAGTAAATATTCATCACAA
Source organism: Pictodentalium vernedei (assembly GCA_031216915.1). NCBI lineage: Eukaryota > Metazoa > Mollusca > Scaphopoda > Dentaliida > Dentaliidae > Pictodentalium > Pictodentalium vernedei. Next base: position 471,355,656 of record CM062292.1, read on the forward strand.
GTGAAGTATTTTGATTTCAATGACGTCATGTAGGGTGTGGTTGGAGAAAAATCATCATTGGGTGGTGTGGGAAGGGAAAATCGACCCTCAGGGAAAGATATTTTACCCTGACACTCGGGAAGCCCCATGTCTAGGTTAAACATCTTTCTTTATTAATAAATTTATTCTGTTGAGTAGGGGCACGGTGGCATTGCGGTAACCGGTTCTCGTCAGATCACCGAAGTTAAGCAACATCGAGCACAGTTAGTCCTCGGATGGGTGACCATCTGAGTGATCAATTCAGACTCCCACGTTGTGTCCTTGAGCAAGGCACTTAACCCCAATCGTCCATATGGGGGCACGATGACGCGGTGTACAAAGGCTACTGCACGTTGATGGTGCGGATGTATTCAACCTATCTAACCCTGCCTGTGCTGCAGTGCGGAGTTACAATGTTGGGGAGCTGGCAGCTGCTCCTCGTTGCTTGGTGGTTCTCTCCGGGTACTCCGGCTTCCTCCACCCGTAAAATCTGTCATGGTCATGATTAGCCATTGTGCATAAGTATATGACTTTAACCCTTTACCTAACGTAACGGCCAAAACCGGCCAGCGCTATTCTCAAAAATCACCAATTAAATTTAATTATTTTTTTCATTTTTTGTCTCAAAAACATAGGTCATGACCCCTCGTTGGAACGAGCTCGTTGAGCTCGTTCCAACGAGGGGTCACAACCTATGTTTTTGAGACAAAAAATGAAAAAAATTAGTTATTCAAGAATTATTTTTGCAAGTGTCGTCTGCTTTTCAGGTTAGGTAAAGGGTTAAACACCAATAAATAACAAATAATTCTATTGAGTTTCAACAAAATTGAAGTATAAATGTGACCTTTAAAATGTGCCGCAGAAATATGAGATGTCTGCCATGACAGCCATCACACGTGGTCAACCACTACAAAATTAAGGCAGTCTCAGCTACTGAAGATACTAATTCATTCTGCTAAATTTCAAGAAAATTGATGCATAAATGTGACCTCTACTGATGAAATCTAAAATGTCTGCTGTAGCAGCCATTGCAAATGGCCGACCATTACCATAATCTGATGATTTCATCTAGGCATGAAACTGAACATATATATCAAATTTGGTGATGATTGGAAAGAGAACTGCTGAATGAATTGCGTAGATTAACCCTTTACCCAACGAATCGCCTGCATCTGCCCGCGTAATATACAAATTTAGCAGCTGGAAAAATATTATTTTTTCGAAAAATTTCAACAAAACCATATCATGTGACCCCTCTTTGGAACGAGCTCGATGAGCTATGATTTTGTTGAAAATGTTTGAAAAAATGTAAAAAATGATATTTAAAATACTAAATTTTGAAACCGTCTGCGTTGGGTAAAGGGTTATCCCTTTACCTAACATAACAATATTCTTGAATAACTAATTGTTATCATTTTTTGTCTCAAAAACATAGGTTATGACCCTCATTGGAATGAGCTCATAGAGCTTTTTCCAAAGAGGGGTCATAACCTATGTTTTTGAGACAAAAAATGAAAAAAATAAAATTAATTGGCAATTTTTGTGAATAGCACCATTATGTTGGTTAAAGGGTTAACAGAAAGACATTGACACATGCCATGGCAAATGCTTACTTTGACTTTGTCAACTTTAAGCTAAACATAACAACTGTACATGAGCATTTACCGAATTGATTTGCACTTTTCAAAAAATTGAAAATAACACCACCAAAACCAAGTTTTCTGACAAATTTAAATCGGTTGAACAGTTTATCTCCCCAACTCTCAATTAACACCCCCCACCCCCCCCCACCCACTTGGAAACAAGTTTTTTCGTTGTACAGAAAATCCTTATTTCATTTTCTTAACTTGATGTAACAGTTTTTTGTGATATTAGGAATCAACAAGTGCACACAATGAGAAATTTGTTGGTCATGGTTAGAGATGGGTACACATTGTGGAGAAACTTTTTTTTCTCAATCTGCTTTAACCCTTTACCCAACACAGACGATATCAAAATTTATTTTTTAAATGTTATTTTTTTTTTAATTTTTCAAAAAATTTCAACAAAACCATATCATGTGACCCCTCATTGGAACGAGCTCAATGAGCTCGTTCCAATGAGGGGTCACATGATATGGTTTTGCTGAAATATTTTGAAAAATTTAATTTTTTCAACTGCTCAATTTGCATATTATACGGGGGGATGCAGGCGATTCGTTAGGTAAAGGGTTAAACACAATCAGAACCTATTTGGTTTGCTTGAAACATTATTTCTAGATTGCAAAAAGCTCATATAATGCATACTGACAACACTTAGGGATATATATACCGTTGTAAACGATTTATGATGGTGGGCAGTGAGGGAAAGATATTGTAGTCTGTGTTTCTTGTCTGCACCTCGACATTCTGAGTCATGAAATTTCTTTTTCTCACTTCTCTTTCACAATATTTATAGTACTGCTATACTGATGACACTCAGGTATTTTTGATGAAAAAAAAACTTCTGGGAGATATCCGGCCCTGCATATCTCCCCTCACCCAACATACACACCAGGCATCTCAGTCATTTATTTGTTTATTTATTTATTGGTGTTTAAGTTCACATATTTCTGCACAATGGCTAATCATGACGTCAGTTTTACTGGTGGAGGAAGCCAGAGTACCCAGAGAGAAGCAAGGGCAAGAAAATGTCAGCTCCCCAACATACTAACTCCAACACAAGCAGGGTTAGCATTGGTTGAAGACAGATGCACCATCAACGTGCAGTATGCCTTAGCACACGTCACCATGCCCCCACGAGGGCAATGGAGGTGAAGTGTCTTACCCAAGGATACAACGTGGTTGTCGCAGGTGGGATTCGAACCAAGGTCCACTCGGCTTGCAGTCTGAACCTCTACCCACTGAGTTATCGTGCCACATCCATGTCAGTCATGAACGTTCTTTTACCACAAACAATGTTTTGTTGTTGATTTTATACAGCCCATATTACTCAATAATGATGACTATCAAGTAAGTATTCTGGGAGAAATAAGAGGGTTGGAGATATCCTGCCTATGAATCCCTACACCTGGGCATCTGATGCTTGAAAATTCCTTTTTCTCTAAACATTCTTATTTACACTGTACATAGACCATATACTGCATATTACTGACAATCAGGAAGATATATATTCTGTTGGAATAAGATAGTCCTGGGGTGGCAGAGCCAGGATATGCCCCCCCCACACCCCACCCCCCACCCCCCTCACACTTTTTTCACCAATTACAGGTACCAGAACAGCATTTTACGACATAACCTACACAACCCCTATGGTCACTACACATCACCTACACATATATGACCACATTGATTTTCAATGACACTGTAGCTCAACTTGTCAAGACAAAGACATATACATGCATAGTATGTGACACAACAATGACAAACATCTAGGTAATGACCTGATAACAAAGGTACATATAAAGTATTGTAACGGTCTGTACATAAATACTGACCATTGCCTGTAACAAATGTATAGGTAAAGTATTGTAAAGGTGGGTGACAGTCAGATGCTAAACTAGAAAAAAATCTTTGAGTCCGAGAGAGGGTCTGACTGAACCCCAAAATATTTGTTCTCATAGCACAGTGATAACAAAGGCACCCCAAAACACACTCATTCCTGTCCCAAGGTGAAAATAAAGGTACCCAAGAAGTTTTGTGAAGATCAGTTCACAAATATGAGCTGTGTAGAAGTTGTGACAAAAAACTGATTGGACCTAATTTTGGTACAAAATGGCCACTGGCAGCCATCTTGAATTTTGGACCGCACCCAAAAACACTCGTTCTCGTCCCAAGGTGATAACAAAGGTACCCACGAAGTTTTGTGAAGATCGGTCCATAAATACAGCCTCTAGCCCGAGCTGTATTGACATGTGCACTTACAGTGTATAAGTCGTACTGAATAAATCAAAGTTCATCTAATTTGCATAATTTCTGCACGATAAAAAAACCCGTATTATATGTGATGTATCCCATGGTACTAAACATTCACACAAAAAATTATTCAAATCAACGCTATCATATGGAAGTTCTGTGCAAAAATCTGATTGCACCAAATTTTGTACAAAATAGCTCCCATCGGCCATCTTGAATTTCAGACCGGACCCCCAAAACACTCGTCCTTGTCCCACAGTGATAACAAAGGTACCCAAGGAGTTTCGTAAAGATCGGTTCATAAATATGGCCTCTAGCCCGAGCTGTATTGGCATTTGCACTTACAGTGCTGAAAGCAACACCAAATGAAAGTGTCAATGACACTGTAGCTCAACTTGACAAACTTGAACTTGGTAAGTTATAAATGAAATGGCAAAATTGAAGATCATTGGGACCAATGTCAGTTTTTTTGCCAGTGGCAACATTTTTTGACAGAAACCGAAGAAAATCGATAGCTCCCATCTAGAGGTCACTGTAAATAAGCATACCCGGTTTCAAAGCAATCTAATGATAAATGAGCCCTGTAGGGTGAGCCAAATGGAAATATTGTGGTCTGACTAAACTAAGTTCTAAGAATGTTGGCCGCGGCAACATTTTTTGACAGAAATTGAAGAAAGTCGATAGCTCCCATCTAGAGGTCACCCCAAACAAGCATTCCAGGTTTCAAAGCAATCCGATCATAAATGTACCCTGTAGGGTGTGCCAAAGGGAAATATCGAGTCTTCTGACTAAACCAAGTTCTAAGAACGTTGGCCGCGGCAACATTTTTTGATGGAAATTGAAGAAAAATGATAGGTCCCATCTAGAGGTCTCCCCAAACAAGCATACCAGGTTTCAAAGCAATCAAATCATAAATGTGCCCTGTAGGGTGTGCCAAAGGGAAATATTGTGGTCTGACTAAACTGAGTTCTAAAAATGTTGGCCGCGTCAACATTTTTTGATGGAAATTGAAGAAAATCGATAGCTCCCATCTAGATGTCACCCCAAACAAGCATGCCAGGTTTCAAAGCAATCCGATCATAAATGTACCCTGTAGGGTGTGCCAAAGGGAAATATTGAGTCTTCTAACTAAACTAAGTTCTAAGAACGTTGGCCGCGGCAACATTTTTTGACAGAAATTGAAGAAAATCGATAGCTCCCATCTAGAGGTCTCCCCAAACAAGCATACCAGGTTTCAAAGCAATCTGATCGTAAATGTACCCTGTAGGGTGTGCCAAAGGGAAATATTGAGGTCTGACTAAACTAAGTTCTACGAACATTGGCCGTGGCAACATTTTTTGCCGGAAATTGAAGAAAATCGATAGCTCCCATCTAGAGGTCACCCTAAATAAGCGTATCAGGTTTCAAAGCAATCAAATCATAAATGTGCCCTGTAGGGTGTGCCAAAGGGAAATATTGTGGTTTGACTAAACTAAGTTCTAAGAACGTTACCCGCGGCAACATTTTTTGCCGGAAATTGAAGAAAATCGATAGCTCCCATCTAGAGGTCACCCCAAACAAGCATAAGAAGTTTCAAAGTAATCTGATCATAAATGCGACCTGTGAGGTGTGCCAAAGGAAATTGTGGACGTACGTACTAACGTACGTATGTACGTACGTACGTACGTACGTACGTACGTACGTACGTACGTACGTACGTACGTACGTGTACGTACGTACGTATGTACGTACGTACGCCGACGGACGAGAAGTGATGGCAATAGCTCAGCTTGACTTTGTCAAGTTGAGCTAAAAACATCAAAGTTAGTCTAATTTGCATAATTTACGCACAAGAAAAAAACCTGTATTATATGTGATGTATCCCATGGTACTAAACATTCATACAAAAAATTATTCAAATCAGAGCTTTCATATGGAAGTTCTGTACAAAAACACAGATTTTTGCATCGTCGGTACAAAACGGTGGCTGGTAGCCATCTTGAATTTCGGACCACACCCAAAAACACTCGTTCTCGTCCCACGGTCATAACAAAGGTACCTAAGAAGTTTCGTAAAGATCGGTTCATAAATACGGCCTCTAGCCCGAGCCGTATCCAATTGTTGATGGATAGATGGACAGACAGACAGACGACGGGCCATGGCATAAGCTCAAATTTGGCTTTGCCAAAGTTGAGCTAAAAATAGAAAGTTCCAAATGGAGAGTAATATTTCAAAGGACAGTTTCAAAGTTATGATTAGCCCATGGGAACAAAATGAGGATCATTTGTAGAGGACCACCCATAGACGATCCATGCCAGGTTTGGTTCACGTGGGCTCAGCAGTTCCAGAGAGAAAGATGGAAATGGGATTTCCCATAGTGTCTCTATAGTAACTACAAGCCACAATTGTGGACATGTTTGTAACCCGATCAACATTAAATGAGGAATGTTGGTAGAGGGTGTCTGTTACAGTCTAAGGCACTGTGACTATTGTACAGTTAAAGGGTTAACTTGAAGATAGAACTCTCTGATAACTGGGCGGAAATATTTTGTCATTCTGGCAGATTGGAATGTCACCATATGCCCTCTGATACTGGTCCACTGATAAGGCACAGCATGAAGAAAGTGAGAGAACATTATAATATATAGACAGTTTTCTGACTTACCAGATAGTGTGTGAAAACTTTCAATGTTGTGGACGAACATTTAAGTTGGTGGCTGTTAGGCAGTACTTTAATCGGCTGGTCTATCATATGTTATTGTCTGGTGGGAAGAGCTGAATACTTAGATCATATAAAGAGCTATTATATTGTACCAGTGCCATACAAGTTTATTGGGTTGTAACTAGCTGTTAACCCTAGACCACGAGACGGTAACATGATTAAGTGGTGGCAGAGGTGGGATTCAAGTTTTGCAGATAAAACCGAAGAAATAACAGCCAAACTGTACATGGTGATGTGTGCAGTGAACTATATCATACATGCTGATTTGTGTGATAAAGAAAAGCCGGAGGTCTACAAGCTGAAGTGTATTGTGAACGAAATTGTGAACTGTATTGTGCCAATTGTTACGTGCTAAGTATACAGAAATTACAGAAATAAAATGAAAGACACCGAGGAAAGGATAGTTGTGCAAGGAACATCAAAGGACGATTTTAACATGGGGTCAGAAACTGACATAGAGGTAGAGGTGGAGAAAGAAAAACCGAAAAAGAAAAGAGCAACAAAAAGAGATTTAGAAATTGAAATCGAAATGCAAAAACTGAAGCTGGCAAATGAACTGAGAATCAAAGAAATGGAGCATCAAGTTAAAATGAAAGAGCTAGAGATAGAACTGTTAAGCAAAACAACAACAACAACAACAACAGTGTCAAATGCAAATACTCAAGTGCCAATAAAATTAAAAATTCAACCATTTGATCAATCAACTGATGATATTGTAAGTTATTTGTCTGAATTTGAAACTATTGCAGGACAGTTGAGCTGGACAGATGATGTGAAAATCTTACAGCTAAGAACATTAGTTAAAGGTGAGGCTAGAGACATTATTCAAAGTTCATCGGCAAGTTTCACTGAGCTTCGGAAAGCTTTGATCGACAGATTTGGTAAGAAGCCTGCAGAATATTTTAAAATGCTTTTATCTCTACAAAGACAGAACAACGAAACTTATAGAGGACTGAAATCAAGAATCAATTTATATTTGAAAAGATTTGTTGAAGAAAGAGATATTCTGGAAGTATTGTCTGATGAATTCTTTCTACGTGCATTGCCGGCACATCAAGCACAGTGGGTTAGGAGAAACAAGGGAGAGTCAGTTGTGGAAGCAGCTGAGGATTATATAATGCCAGATATTACATGTAAACCAAACAATTTTAACAAACATTTTCAAACGAGGCAACAACCGAACTTTCAACAACACAAACAAAGTAATTTTCAGCAAGTTAAGAGTGAAATAGAATGTTTTCGATGCAAGAATAAGGGGCATATTGCTGTTCATTGCCCACTGAAAAATAAAAACAAGACTAATTCTGTAAATCAAGCTACGTATTTTGTCAAGCCATCTGTGGGACAAAGACTGATTTATATTTCTGATTTTGTCAACAGTCAGGAGGTTAACTTCGTAAAAGACACAGGTGCAGATGTTACTCTCATTCGGGAAGATTTAGTTGACAATAGTTGCATTATTGAAGGACAATACATGAAGTTATTTACGGCTATAGGGCAGCCATTTAGTGCTAAAGTTGGCATTGTGAATTTGGATACACCATATTACAAAGGGTTAATGACAGTTGGGCTTGTACCTGATCTGGCCGCTGAAGGTTTGCTTGGTATGGATGTACTAAACAAGGTACCTGCGCTCGCTGTTACACGTGCTCAGTCAGCACGGAATCAAAGACTTGAAAAAGAAGCTACAGAAAACATGGCTCGATGTGATGTTCAATGTAGATCTATTGATGATATAAATGAGCACGAGACTGAGATTGAAGAGATATCAGAAGATAGTGCTGATGATTTAGTGAAGGCACAAGAGGATCAAGGCATTGTAGCTTTGACAAGTGTAAATGCTGAAGCGTTGAGTAAACTTCAGAAGGAAGACCCAAGCTTGAAAGAAATTTGTGAAAAAGCTGGTCAATGTGAAGGTGAAGTTGAAGATGAGACTAATGCTTTCTACTGGGACAACAACATACTCTACAGAAAATGGAAGTCTGTCAAAAATGTGAAGAGTGGAACACAGGTTGTATTACCAGAGAAATTGCGCAACGATTTAATACATTTGGCACATGATAGGCCATTGGCAGGACATTTGGCATGTGAGAAAACGAAACAACGAATTTTACAGTCTTTTTACTGGCCTGGAATGTTTAAAGACATTGCAAAATACTGTCAGGTTTGTGACGTGTGTCAAAAAACTGCTAAGCGAAAAACTAAAGATAAAGGACAACTGATTTCTATACCAACAGTTAAGGAGCCTTTTCGGAAAATATCCATGGATATTGTTGGTCCGCTGGAACGAACAAAAAAGGGGAATAAATATATTTTGACAATTGTGGATGAAGCAACAAGGTACCCAGAGGCATATGCGTTACCAAGAGTTGAAGCTTCACGCATTGCAGACTGTTTAATTGATTTGTTTAGTAGAACTGGTGTGCCATCTACAATTTTAACGGACCAGGGCACAAATTTTACTAGTGAACTCTTACAACAGTTGTATGAGAAATTTGATGTTCAAGGGATAACAACAACTCCTTATCATCCAATGGCGAATGGTAGGGTTGAGCGTTTCAACAGGTCACTCAAATCAATGCTTAAGAAACTGTGTGCTGTTTATAAGCAAGAATGGGATGAACTGCTTCCATATACACTGTTTGCATATCGAGAAGTTCCACACGAGGAAACAGGATTTTCTCCATTTGAGCTATTATATGGTTGGCCAGTACGAGGTCCAACAACTGTTCTACGCCAAATGATGACTGGAGAATGTGAATCCGGTCAAATGCTAATTGAGCATGTGACTAAACTTCGAGAGCGTCTAGAAACTGTAACTGAAATTGTACAAGAAAACCTGTCAAACAGACGAGCTAAAATTAAAGCGTGGTACGATAAAAATGCCACAAAACGTGTGTTGCATCCAGGAGATGAGGTTTTAATTCTGATACCTTCAGATACTTGTAAACTCGCGGCACAGTGGAAAGGTCCATATCGAGTGGTCAAGAGACTGAATGATGTGAACTATAAGATAAATGTTGGTGGGAGACGAGGCATTGTCACTTATCACATTAATTTGCTTCGTAAATACAATAGACATGTCATGCTTGTAACTAACAACATGCCTAGTGACTGTGAAGTTAGCTCTTGTTTACCAGTTGATTCTGTTGAATGTTGGAAAGATGTGAAACTTGGACAGAACTTACAAAAAGGCCAGAGAGATCAATTGAAGGCACTGTGTGAAGAATATAAAGATGTATTGACTTCAGTGCCAGGGTTAACTAATATTGTTACTCATAGTATAAAAACTGTGTCAGAGACGCCTATATCACAACATCCGTATAGAATTCCCCATGCTAAACAACCTGAGGTGAAGCGTATTATAGACGACATGTTGAGGCAGGGCTTAATTTGACCATCCAAGAGCCCATGGGCATCACCCGTCGTGCTGGTTCCCAAACCTGATAGAAGTACCCGTCTATGCGTGGACTATAGAAAGTTAAATGAAATGACTGTTTTTGACGCATACCCTGTACCGCGAATGGACGAACTGTTTGAGAAATTGGGGAGTGCAACATATATAAGTTCATTAGACCTGACAAAGGGTTATTTACAAGTACCCTTGGCGGAAGAGGTTAAAGAAAAATCTGCTTTCATTACCCCCTTTGGCTTGCACGAGTTCAATGTGATGCCATTTGGCATGAAAACATCGCCAATGCGTTCGCTCGTCTCATGGACACTTTATTGGATAAACTGAAAAATGTTATACACTACTTCGATGACATTGTGGTGTTCAGTTCGTCATGGGAAGACCATTTACAGCATTTGAGAATCACATTAGAAAGACTACGTTCTGCGAACCTAACTGTACGACCAACAAAATGTGCACTAGGGAACAAAGAAATTAATTTTCTGGGACATATTGTGGGCAACGGTTGTGTTAGAGTCGACCCCAGGAAGGTCAAGGCTATGGTTGATTTTCCGTTACCCCAAACAAAGAAAGTTGTTCGCTCATATCTCGGAATGACGGGTTATTACAGAAAGTATATTAAGAATTTTGCTAAAATAGCTGAACCACTGACAGAGCTGACAAAGAAAATGCAACCATCCAAGATGAAATGGACAGAGGAAGCTGTGAGTGCTTTCAAAGAACTGAAACGTGAAATGGTTAAAGCTCCCGTTTTGGCCAATGCCGATTTTACTAAACCATTTACATTACAAACTGATGCAAGTGACAGAGCTATCGGTGTTGTGTTAAGTCAAAACAATGGTACTGGCGAACATCCGATCGCTTATTTAAGCCGAAAGCTCCTTCCACGAGAGAGACACTATTCTACAGTCGAAAAGGAATGTTTAGCAATAGTGTGGGGCGTTGAGTCACTCTCATATTACTTATCAGGAGTGTCATTTGTTAATGAGACTGATCATAATCCATTAGCTTTCCTAAATCGCCTGAAGAACAAAAATCAGCGACTATTACGGTGGTCTTTGATGTTACAGCCCTATGAATTTCAAATCAAGTACAGAAAAGGTGCTAATAACAAGAATGCTGATGGCCTTTCGAGGGTTAACTAAGAATGTGAAAAAGCATTGAAATAATTGTGTTCATTAACAGAGGGTGGTTTTTACCTAACTCTGTGGATTTATTAATTTCATTAACAGAGGGTGGTTTTTACCTAACTCTGTGGATTTATTAATTTCATTAACAGAGGGTGGTCTTCACCTAACTCTGTGGATTTATTACATTTAGTGTAGAATTTCCTCTTATTGGTTTAACTATATAATCCCTAGTAGTAAAAACAAAATATAGATATGTAGAATCATGTACACAATTTTATGTACGATGACATATAACATATGATAGTATACAGCATTTTTAAATGAGAAACTTTCTCGGTTTCATTTGCAATGAAATACGATAAAGTTGTCTCTTAAGGGTGGAGGTGTTACAGTCTAAGGCACTGTGACTATTGTACAGTTAAAGGGTTAACTTGAAGATAGAACTCTCTGATAACTGGGCAGAAATATTTTGTCATTCTGGCAGATTGGAATGTCACCATATGCCCTCTGATACTGGTCCACTGATAAGGCACAGCATGAAGAAAGTGAGAGAACATTATAATATATAGACAGTTTTCTGACTTACCAGATAGTGTGTGAAAACTTTCAATGTTGTGGATGAACATTTAAGTTGGTGGCTGTTAGGCAGTACTTTAATCGGCTGGTCTATCATATGTTATTGTCTGGTGGGAAGAGCTGAATGCTTAGATCATATAAAGAGCTATTATATTGTACCAGTGCCATACAAGTTTATTGGGTTGTAACTAGCTGTTAACCCTAGACCACGAGACGGTAACAGTGTCCCAGTTATCATTTATGTGAAGATTCAAAACATTTGGCTTTGCAGTTTCTGAGAAGATTTTTAAAAATCCACCAATCAGAATCAAAGAATGGCTCTGGTGGCCATGATTTCAAACCCATGGGAACTAAATAGGGATCATTTGTAGAGGACCTCCCATAGACTATCCCTGCCAGGTTTGGTTCACGTCGGCTCAGTAGTTCCATAGAAGATGAAAATGTGATTTCCCATAGGGTTTCTATAGTAACTATAAGATGCAATAGTGGTCATGTTTGTATCCTGATCAACATTAAATGAGGATAGTTAGTATAGGGAGTCTCAGTCATCATTTATGTGAAGTTTCAAAACATTTGGCCTCGTGGTTTCAGAGAAGATTTTTGAAAATCCACCAACAAGAACCAAAGAATGCCCCTGGAAGACATGTTTTCATCCGACGGGAACAAAATGAGAATCATTTATAGAGGACCTCCCATAGACCATTCCTGCTAAGTTTGGTTCATACCAGCTCAGTGGTTATAGAGAAGAAGATGAAAATGTGAAAAGTTTACGGATGACAGACAAAGGACAGGACACAAGGCAACAGACCCCAAGTGATGGGAAAAGCTCGCATGGGTTTTTAGGCCAGGTGAGCTAAAAATTCTATGAAAATTACAGGAGGAGTTTAGAGGACAAGCATTTGTGCAGGAAATTTGCCTTTTACAATACTGATACTTCACACCATGTTTTGTAACCAGAGGCCCCAGGGGGCCTGAGGGCGCTCACCTGACACGGTAGTCTAAATATCAAACCAGGGACTTGACTTGAATAAGCTGCATACGCCCCCTCCCAAGAAAAGCAGGGTGAAAAAAAAAAAAAAATTTGTCTTAAAATTGACCAAAACGCAGAAAAAAAAAAAAAAAAATTTTTCGGATTTTGGGCCCACCCGGACCCCAAATTTTCAGGGGAAAATTTTTTTTTTTTTTTTTTTGTCTTAAAATTGAGAGAAATGCATAAAAAACAAACAAAAATTTTCAGGGGAAAAAAAAAAATTTTTTTTTGTCTTAAAATTGACCAAAACACAGAAAAAACAAAAAAAAATTTTTTTTCGGATTTTGGTCCAAAATTTTCTAAGTCCCACCCGGACCCCAAATTTTCAAGGGAAAAAAAAATAAAATTTTTTTTGTCTTAAAATTGACAGAAATGCATAAAAAACAAAAAAAAATTTTTTTCGGATTTTGGTCCAAAATTTTCTAAGTCCCACCCGCACCCCAAATTTTCAGGGGGAAAAAAAAAAAAATTTTTTGTCTTAAAATTGACAGAAATGCATAAAAAAACAAAAAAAAAAAATTTCGGATTTTGGTCCAAAATTTTCTAAGTCCCACCCGGACCCCATATTTTCAGGGGAAAAAAAAAAAAAAATTTTTTTTTTTGTCTTAAAATTGACAGAAATGCATAAAAAACAAAAAAAAAAATTTTCGGATTTTGGTCCAAAATTTTCTAAGTCCCACCCGGACCCCAAATTTTCAGGGGAAAAATTTTTTTTTTTTTTTTTTTTTGTCTTAAAATTGACAGAAATGCATAAAAAACCAAAAAAAAATTTTTTCGGATTTTGGTCCAAAATTTTCTAAGTCCCACCCGGACCCCAAATTTTCAGGGGAAAAAAAAAAACAAATTTTTTTTTGTCTTAAAATTGATAGAAATGCATAAAAAACAAAAAAAATTTTTTTCGGATTTTGGTCCAAAATTTTCTAAGTCCCACCCGCACCCCAAATTTTCAGGGGTAAAAAAAAAAAAAAATTTTTTTTTTTTTGTCTTAAAATTGACAGAAATGGATAAAAAACAAAAAAATTTTTTTTCGGATTTTGGTCCAAAATTTTCTAAGTCCCACCCGGACCCCAAATTTTCAGGGGGAAAAAAAATTTTGTTTTTTTGTCTTAAAATTGACAGAAACGCATAAAAAACAAAACAATTTTTTTTCGGATTTTGGTCCAAAATTTCGAAGTCCACAACGGGACCCCAAATTTTCAGCCTAAATATGAACCCAGGGATTTGGCTTCAACAAACTTGAATCTCACCCCCCTAAGGATGCTGCATACCAAATATCAAAACATTCTTATTGCGAGATCTCAAGAAGAAGATTTTTCAAAAATACTCCTCATACTGCACTAATTTAAACATTTGGGCTCCCATAGAGAGCCCAAATATCCACCCAGGCAATTCATTTCAATAAACATGTGAAACAATCTTCCAAAGATGTTATATGTGAAATTTTAAAGCTTTTGGAGCAGTGCTTTCGGAGAAAAGTAGTCTTATATTTTTCCCATTACCCACAGTGTTAAAAAATGCTGACTCAGCACTTTTTCAAACTCCCCAAAAAGTACCCCATGATAAAACCGATGGCAATTTTTTTGGATCACTCCATTCTGTTGGTCCTAAGAAAGCTTCACAACAAATAAGAATTCTCAGTGCCGTGTAGTTTTGGAGATATGAGCGTTTTCATTTTTTTCTATTTTTAGCTCCTGTGGTTCCCACGGGGCTATGGGGAAAAAAATTTCGGCATAAATTAGGTACTTATGACCCAGTAAGCACTCATGTAAAATTTGGTTCAAATCGGCCTCGCGGTTTGGAAAATAGAAATTTGGGGCGGGGCCAAAATTTTTGCCCCTCCTTTAACATCGTCAAATATAGCTCCTCCAACTTCTCTTGAACAAACTTGAGTCTACACCTCAAAAGGAAGCTGCATACCAAATATCAAGTCTCTGCTATTGCTGGTTCTTGAGAAGAAGATTTTTTAAGAATTGGAGCATTTTTGCCCCATCCCTCTGCTCAATGTGAGCCGAAACCTAATTTGACAAAAAATCGGTGTCCGCAGACACAACCCCTTCTCACATGAAATTTCATTAATATGCGGCCAGTGGTTTGGGAGAAAAAGCCCAAACACCACCTTCACGACGGACGCCGGACGACGGACGAAAAGTGATCAGAATAGCTCACCCTGACTTTCAGTCAGGTGAGCTAACAAGAGGCCCCAGGGTGCCTGAGGGCACACACCTGACATAGTAGCCTAAATATAAACCAAGAGAACTGATTTCAACAAGTTGCATCTGCTCCTCCTAAGAAAAGCTTAGACCAAATATCCAAAGATTCTGACCAGTGGATCTAAAAACAAGAGGCCCCAAGGGGCCTTAATCGCTCACCGGGCAAAGTGATTCAAACAAAGTGGTTCAAAGAAGAATTTGGGGTCACATTCAGCTAGACATGGTTCATCAACACTACAAAGGAATGAAGTCATGAGAGACAAATTTTATGGAACTAGGGACATGACTTGAACAAACTTGAATCTTACCCCCCTAAGGATGCTGCATACTAAATATCAAAAGCATTCATCTGCTGGACCTGAAGAAGATTTTTAAAGAAAATTCCTCATTTTGAACTAAGTTATCATTGGGGCTCCCACAGTGAGCCCAAATATTAACCCAGGGACTTGGCTTGAACAAACTTGAATCTCACCCCTAAGGATGCTGCATGCCAAATATCAAAACATTCTGACTGCTGAATCTGAAGGAGAAGACTTTTAAAGAAAAACTCCTCATATTGACTAAGTTACAATTCGGGCTCCCACAGGGAACCCAAATATGGACCCAGGGACTTGGCTTTAACAAACTTGAATCTCACCCCCCTAAGGATGCTAGACACCACATATCAAAACATTCTGACTGCTGGATCTGAAGAAGAAGATTTTTAAAGAAAATTCCTCATTTCGAACTAAGTTACAATTCAAGCTCCCACAGTGAGCCCAAATATGGACCTAGGGATATGGCTTGAACAATCTTGAATCTCACCCCCTTAAGGATGCTGCATACCAAATATCAAAACATTCCGACTGCTGGATCTGAAGAAGATGATTTTTAAAGAAAATTCCTCATTTTGAACTAAGTTATCATTTGGGCTCCCACAGTGAGCCCAAATATGGACCTAGGGACATGGTTTGAACAAACTTGAATCTCACCCCCCTAAAGATGCTGCATACCAAATATCAAAATATTCTGACTGCTGGATCTGAAGAAGAAGATTTTTAAAGAAAATTCCTCATTTTGAACTAAGTTATAATTCGGGCTACCACAATGAGCCCAAATATGAACCCAGGGACTTGGCTTGAACAAACTTGAATCCCACCCCCCTAAGCATGCTGCATACCCAATATCAAAAGATTCTGCCTGCTGGATCTTGAGAAGAAGATTTTTAAAGAAATTTGCCTGAAATGCACTAAGTTCAAATTTTGGCTCCTATACTGAGCCCAAATATGAACCCAGGGGGGCCGATTTGAACAAACTTGAATCAGATCCACCCCACAATGTTGCATACCAAATATCAAAAGATTCTGCCTGCTGGATCTGGAGAAGAAGATTTTTTTAAGAAATTTGCCAGAAATGCACTAAATTCGAATTCGAGCTTCTATAGTGACCCCAAATATGAATCCAGGGGGCCGATTTGAACAAATTTGAATCAGATCCACCCCACAATGTTGTATACCAAATATCAAAAGATTCTGCCTGCTGGATCTGGAGAAGAAGACTTTTTAAGAAATTTGCCTGAAATGCACTAAGTTCGAATTTGGGCTTCTATACTGAGCCCAAATATGAATCCAGGGGGTCAATTTGAACAAACTTGAATCAGATCCACCCCATAATGCTGTATACCAAATATCAAATGATTCTGCCCACCGGTTCTGGAGAAGAAGATTTTTTTAATAATTTTTCTATAATTCAAACGGTGCTATGAGTTATGCACCATACAGAGCCCCCAAGCAACGAGGCCATTTCATTTGAACAAACCTCAATTACCGTATAGTAATGAACATCCACATGAAGTTTCGTGAAAATCGGACCAGTGGTTTCAGAGGAGAAGTCGTTTGAAAAATGTTCACGACGATGACGGACGCCGGACAGCAATTGATAAGTTGAGCTCCCTTTGGTGAGCTAAAAAAGGATTTTTAAAGAATATTCCTCATATTGAACTAAGTAATAATTTGGGGTCCGACAGGGAGCCCAAATATGAATCCAAGCACTTGGCTTGAACAAACTTGAATCTCACCTCCAGTGGGATGCTGTATACCAAATATCAAAAGATTCTGAATGGTGGATATGAAGAAGAAGACTTTTGAAGAATATTTCTCATATTGAACTAAGTTACAATTAAGGCTCCCGCATGGAGTCCAAATATCAACCCAGGGACTGGGCTTGAACAAACTTGAATCTCACCCCCCTAAGGATGCTGCATACCAAATATCAAGGCATTCTGACTGCTGGATCTGAAGAACAAGATTTTTAAAGACAATTCCTCATTTTGAACTGAGTTATAATTCAGGCTCCCACAGTGAGCCCAAATATGAATCCAAGCACTTGGCTTGAACAAACTTGAATCTCACCTCCAGTGGGATGCTGTATACCAAATATCAAAAGATTCTGAATGGTGGATATGAAGAAGACTTTTGAAGAATATTTCTCATATTGAACTAAGTTACAATTCAGGCTCCCGCAGGGAGTACAAATATCAACCCAGGGACTGGGCTTGAACAAACTTGAATCTCACCCCCCTAAGGATGCTGCAAGCCAAATATCAAAACATTCCAACTGCTGAATCTGAAGAAGCAGAATTTTAAAGAAAAATTCCTCATTTTGAACTAATAGTTATGATTTGGACTCCAACAGGAGCCCAGATATGAACTCAGGCACTTGGCTTGAACAAACTTGAATCTCACATCCTAAGGATGCTGCATAACATTCCGACTGCAGGATCTGAAGAAGATTTTTAAAGAAAATTCCTCATTTTAAACTAAGTTACAATTCGAGCTCCCACAGTGAGCCCAAATATGAACCTAGGGACATGGCTTGAACAAACTTGAATCTCATCCCCTTAATGATGCTGCATACCAAATATCAAAGCACTCAGACTGCCGGATCTGACAAAGAAGATTTTTAAAGAAAATTCCTCATACTACACTAATTTAAACATTTGGCTCCCACAGAGAGCCCAAATATGGACCCAGGGTTTTGATTTCAATAAACATGTGAAACAATCTTCCAAAGATGTTATATGTGAAATCTGAAAGCTTTTGGAGCAGTGGTTACAGAGAAAAGTAGACTTCAATGTTTTTCCCATTACCCAGAAGTGTTAAAAAATGCTGACTCAGCACTTTTTCAAAGTCCCCAAAAAGTACACATGATAAAATGATAGCAATTTTTTTGGACCATTCCATTGTGTTGGTTCCAAGGAAGCTTCACACCAAATAAGAATTCTCAATGCCATGTAGTTTTGGAGATATGGGTGTTTTAATTTTTTTCTATTTTTAGCTCATGCGGTTCCCATGGGGCAACGAGAAATTTTTTTTTTGACATAAATTGAGTACTTTTGACCCAATAAGCCCTCATGTCTAATTTGATTCAAATCTGCCTCTCGGCTTGGAAAATAGAAATTTTAGGTGGGTCGAAAATTCTTGACCCTCCCATAACGAAGGCAAATATTGCTTCTCGAACTTCTCTTGAACAAATCTGAGTCTACACCTCAAAAGGAAGCTGCACACCAAATATCAAGTCTCTGCTACTGCTGGTTCACGAGAAGAACATTTTTAAGATTTAAGCACACTTTTTAGGCGTGGCCCTACCGAGGGGCAAGGCAACTTGATTTAACAAAATCAAAATGCGATGTCATAACAAACTATTATCTCAAACATCAGTTAAATTGGTTCAGCGGTTTGGGAGGAGAAGACCTAAACACCATGTTCACGGATAACGGATGGTGAGTGATCACTATAGCTCCTTGACTGAAAGTCAGGCGGGTTAATAATCCTATGAAAAATGTAGGAGTTAAGCGGACAAGAAGTTTTGCTTGAAATTTATCAAGGGGCATAACTGCACAAAATCTGTCAATTCAAATATTCTTACCCACACACACATCTACACTTCATATTGATACTTCACCCCCAAGCTTCGTAACAAAGATGTAGGAGTTAACCCTTTACCCAACGTAAAGACCGAAATCGGCCAGCGCTATTCTCAAAAATTGCCAATTAATTTTCATTATTTTTTTCATTTTTTAACTCAAAAATATAGACCCCTCATTGGAATGAGCTCATTCCAATGAGGGTCATAACCAATGTTTTTGAGACAAAAAATGAAAAAAAATTAGTTATTCAAGAATTTTTTGTGCAAGTGTCGTCTGCTTTTCATGTTAGGTAAAGGGTTAAGCAAACAAAGTTTTGTGAAGGATGGATGGATGGATGCCCTTAAATTTGACCCTCATGTGATTTTTCTTTTGTTGTAAACCCAACCCCTACCACATAAGGACAAAGAAATTACCACTTAAGGAAACAATACCCAGTACTTCGACAATGGAAATCTTTTGTATTGGGCAAAATCTACTACCCATTAAGTTACTGAATATGTGCCCAGACTGATGCATGGATGGATGGACAGATGGATGGACTGACAGACAGACAGACAGACCAACGAACACCATTTCAATATCCCTCTCATGACTTTGTCGGTGGGAGATAATAAAAATATTTGGGGAGAGGGAGAAATTGGGGACTGCTTACTACATACTAATGACAGTCAGGACCATATTCTGTTGAAAATATTTTGGATGGAGACGATATCGTGCATTACATATTGCATATTTTACACGAGCCATGAAAATTTTTATTTACGTTGTACACAGCCAATATACTACATGGCACAAAAGAGATATTCTAGGGCCAGGTGAATATATTTATTTATTTATTTATTGGTGTTTAAGGCCACATATTTCTGCACAATGGCTAACCATGACTGTGATAGTTTTACGGGTGGAGGAAGCCAGAGTACCCGGAGAGAACCACCGAGCAATGGCGAGCAACTGTCCGCTCCCCAACATACCAACTCCACACAAGCGGGGTTAGCATTGGCTGAAGACAGGTGCACCATCGTTGTGCAGTACGCCTTAGTACACAATGTCACCATGCCCCAATGTGGGCAATGGAGATGAAGTGTCTTACCCAAGGACACAACGCGGTTGCTGCAGGTGGGATTCGAACTGAGGACCTCTTGGCTTGCAGCCTGCACCTCTACCTACTGCGCCACCGCACTCCCGGTATCAATCATCTTAGTCGTCTCACAAGACATACAGTTCAGATAGAAATTATACGTAAATAATGTTGAAAATAAAAACTGAGTGTAAGTCCCGCTGTATTAACATAAAAAGCATTTGTACCCATGCCACGATCCATTGCTAATTCCAGTTTCACCAGTCACTACCACTGCTGAAAGCAACTTTAAAGTTGCTTTCAGCCGTGATAGTGACTGGTGAAACAATATCGATGATGAATTCACGGTTGCTTGCGGCTGGCTCCTTGCTGTGCCCAGTACAGAAATCTCACAGCCGTTTCTGTTTTTGAACAAAAATCCGTACTGGTTAATATTACAACTGCATCATCAAGGCCTGTCTTCGATGAAGGCATGCCTTGATGATGAAGTTGGAATATTTTATCAGTTGGGACTTCAAGACGCCCGTATCTGAGTTGATTTACAATTCGATTTCAAATTAATAGACTTGATTTGATGAAAACAGGTGATTCACATGGCAGGTGTGTCAATATGCATTATATGAGCTATTTTTAATCCAGAAACAAAGTTTGAAGCAAGCTGCGAGAAGAAAATGTCTCCTTTCTCCTGCAATGAGAAACAAATTTCTCTGTGTGCACTTGTTGGTTTCTGAAGCTCCTGTATCAAATTCTGAAAAGAAAATGATGAATTTCTGGAAAAAAAGAGAAGAAATTGCAGTGGGGGGTTGTTGGAAGGGAGAAGACGCAAACACCATGTTCACAGACGACGGTTGGTGAACGATCATTACAGGTCCCCTGACTGAAAGTCAGGCGAGCTAAAAATCCAGTGAAAAATGTAGGAGGAGTTAAGCACACAAGAAGTTTTGCTGGAAATTTCATCTTTAACAAGGGGAATAACTGCACAAAATCTGAAAAGTGACTCCTCCTGGAGGATGGCTGGGGGAGGGCAGGGGGACTTGTTGGAAAGGACTGAGAACAGTGGAAATGGCCTCCTCCTCCTCAAGATCCTTTTAACCTTTATCAAATGCACACTATATGAAAATAGATTATTTGAATTATTAAAAAAAAAATATTTTCAAGAAAAAAATACTATGTGACCCTCAATGGGTGGGTGGGGTGGGTGGGTGGGTGGTGTTTGGGGGTACATGATATAATTTTACCAATATATTAGTTGGAAGTAGTTGGAAGTAGTAGGAGACCAAGTCAACTAACCTGCCAACTGTTCATGTGAATTTGGTTTTACATAACCACCTTGAGAATAAAAATATAGAACATTAGTGAGCACGCTCACATAACCCACGCGCCCCGATATTTCAAGCTCTAATAATTTTTTAAAAATAAACATAGATTCTAGGAATACTGCAGAAAACAGTGTTCTGTAGTTTCAACGGTACTGAAAGAATTCAAGCAGAATTAATTTTAATTGAAATGAACTTTTCAAAGTCTATGGGGCCCTAATTTTGGTAAAAATCAGTGGAGCAGAACAAAACCCAACTTGTTCTGTAGGCCACCATGTTAGACTAACATACCAAAAATCAGCTCAATATCTGGAAGCGTGTAGGAAAAAAATCCGCAAAACTGTAATTTTGATGAACTTTTCAAAGTTCAAGGGCCGTAATTTCGGTAAAAATCAGTGGAGCAGAACAAAATGCAAACTTGATCTGTAGGCCACCATGTCAGACTAAAATACCAAAAATCAGCTCAATATCTGGGAGAGTGTAGAAAAAAAGTCCGGAAAACAAGTAGGACTGACTTGACGGACTGACGGACTGACAGACTGACGGATGGATCAGTCAAAAACATTATACCCCTGCAACTTCGTTGCGCGGGGTATAATAAGTATTCTTGAGTAATTTTGTGCCTTATAATACTATGACATATCGCGCCTGAGTGCTAGAATGTTCTATGTCCCCTATGGGACATAGAACATTCTAACACTCGGCTGACGACATACTGATGGCGGATTGCAATACTCCAATCAATCGCATCCAGAAGAATTTGTATAATAAAAATAAATACAAAAGAGAGCTTTCACGAAAAAATACTTATCAACAACAATTGAGCACATTAATTATCAATTCTTCCTTAAATATAAAATAACAATTTACTAACAATGATCTGTGATAAATTAATAACATGGTAAAAATTGAGTGAAATGTATGGCATACCTTTCCAGCAAATATTTTCACTACTGGACTTCATGAATATATTATGAAAATAAAATAAAAAGATTTAGCCTGTCATTATAACCCTTTACCCAATGCAGACGATATTAAAATTTATTATTTTAAATACCATTTTTTAAAATTTCTCAAAAACTTTCAACAAAACTATATCATGTGACCCCTTGTTGGAACGAGCTCAATGAGCTCGTTCCAACGAGGGGTCACATGATATGGTTTTGTTGATTTTTTTTTAAAAATATTATTTTTTCAACTGCTGAATTTGCATATTACGTGGGCAGATGCGGGCGATTTGTTGTGTAAAGGGTTAAAAAGTTTTTTAGCACTTGAACTGAAATAAAATTACTATATACACTTTATTTATTTGTATTCTAGGTCATTTTCAGCAGCTACAGCTATATAATGGCCCAAGCATGAGTATAACATCATGTTGTCTGAGCTAATCATTTATTCCTGAAAAGCCCAAATGTAGAGCACTCACAAACCAGTCAAGTGTTACCAGGACCTCCTATACCAATATAGGACTCACAAACCAGCCACTGGTTACCAGGTCCTCCTATACCAATATAGGACTCACAAACCAGTCGCTGGTTACCAGGTCCTCCTATACCAATATAGGACTCACAATCCAGCCACTGGTTATCAGGTCCTCCTATACCAATATAGGACTCACATCCCAGGCACTGGTTACCAGGTCCTCCTATACCAATATAGGACTCACAACCCAGGCACTGGTTACCAGGTCCTCCTATACCAATATAGGACTCACATCCCAGGCACTGGTTACCAGGACCTCCTATACCAATAAATCACTCACACCCCAGCCACTAGTTACCAGGTCCTCCTATACCATTATAGGACTCACATCCCAGGCACTGGTTACCAGGTCCTCCTATACCAATATAGGACTCACATCCCAGGCACTGGTTACCAGGTCCTCCTATACCAATATAGGACTCACATCCCAGGCACTGGTTACCAGGTCCTCCTATACCAATATAGGACTCACATCCCAGGCACTGGTTACCAGGACCTCCTATACCAATAAATCACTCACACCCCAGCCACTAGTTACCAGGTCCTCCTATACCAATATAGGACTCACATCCCAGGCACTGGTTACCAGGACCTCCTATACCAATAAATCACTCACACCCCAGCCACTAGTTACCAGGTCCTCCTATACCATTATAGGACTCACATCCCGGGCACTGGTTACCAGGTCCTCCTATACCAATATAGGACTCACATCCCAGGCACTGGTTACCAGGTCCTCCTATACCAATATAGGACTCACATCCCAGGCACTGGTTACCAGGTCCTCCTATACCAATATAGGACTCACATCCCAGGCACTGGTTACCAGGACCTCCTATACCAATAAATCACTCACACCCCAGCCACTAGTTACCAGGTCCTCCTATACCAATATAGGACTCACATCCCAGGCACTGGTTACCAGGACCTCCTATACCAATAAATCACTCACACCCCAACCACTAGTTACCAGGTCCTCCTATACCATTATAGGACTCACATCCCAGGCACTGGTTACCAGGTCCTCCTATACCAATATAGGACTCACAACCCAGCCACTGGTTACAAAGTCCTCCTATACCAATGTAGGACTCACAAAGCAGCCAATGGTTACAAAGTCTGCCTATACCAATATAGGACTTACAAACCAGCCAAGTGCTACCAGGTTCTCCTATACCAATAAAGGTCTCACATCCCAGGCACTGGTTACCAGGTCCTCCTATACCAATATAGGACTCACAAACCATCAACTGGTTACCAGGTCCTCCTATACCAATATAGGACTCACAACCCAGCCACTGGTTACCAGGTCCTCCTATACCATTATAGGACTCACAACCCAGGCAATGGTTACCAGGACCTCCTATACCAATAAATCACTCACACCCCAGCCACTAGTTACCAGGTCCTCCTATACCATTATAGGACTCACAACCCAGGCACTGGTTACCAGGTCCTCCTATACCAATATAGGACTCACAACCCAGCCACTGGCTACCAGGTCCTCCTATACCAATATAGGACTCACAACCCAGCCACTGGTTACCAGGTCTTCCTATACCAATAAATCACTCCCACCCCAGGCACTGGTTACCAGGTCCTCCTATACCAAAATAGGACTCACAACCCAGCCACTGGTTACAAAGTCCTCCTTTACCAATATAGGACTCACAACCCAGCCACTGGTTACCAGGTCCCCCTATACCAATAAATCACTCCCACCCCAGGCACTGGTTACCAGGTCCTCCTATACTAATATAGGACTCACAAACCATCAACTGGTTACCAGGTCCTCCTATGCAAATATAGGACTCACAACCCAGCCACTGGTTACCAGGTCCTCCTATACCATTATAGGACTCACAACCCAGGCAATGGTTACCAGGACCTCCTATACCAATAAATCACTCACACCCCAGGCACTGATTACCAGGTCCTCCTATACCAGTAATGGACTCACAACCCAGGCACTGGTTACCAGGACCTCCTATACCAATAAAGGACTCACAATCCAGGCACGGTTACCACATCCTGTTATAGCAATGAAGGACTCACAACCCAGGCACAGTTACCACCATACCCTATTATACCACTAAGGGACTCACACTCCGGGCATTGGTTATCAGGTCCTCCTATACCAATAAAGGACCCACACCCAAGGTCTTCAATACCAGGTCCTACTATACCAATAACGGACTTACAACCAGGCACTGGTTACCAGGTCCTATTATAGCAGTAATACTCACAACCGAAAAACAGGTTACTAGATCCTATTAGAGAAGTTAAGGACTCAGACCCCAGGAACTGGTTAAAAGGTCCTATTATAGAAGTAAAATACTCACACCCTAGGAACTGGTTACCAGGTCCTATTACAAAGGTAAAATACTCACAACCCAGGTACACGGGTTACCTGGTCCTATTATATAGGTAAAATACTCACACCTCAGGTATTGGTTACCAGGCCCCATTATAGAAGAAAAATACTCACATCCCAGGTACTGGTTACCAGGTCCTATTGTAGATGTAAAATACTCACACCCAGGCACTGGTTACCAGGTCCTATTATAGAAGTAAAATACTCACACCCCAAGAACAGGTTACTAGGTCCAATAATAGAAGTGAAATACTCACACCCCAGGAACTGGTTACCAGGTCCTATTAAAAAAGTAAAATACTCACACCCCACGAACTGGTTACCAGGTCCTATTACAAAAGTAAAATATTCACACCCCAGGTACAGGTTACCTGGTCCTACTATATAGGTAAAATACTCACACCTCAAGTATTGGTTACCAGGTCCCATTATAGAAGTAAAATACTCACACCCCAGGTACTGGTTACCAGGTTCTATTGTAGATGTAAAATACTCACACCCGAGCACTAGTTACCAGGTCCTATTATAGAAGTAAAATACTCACACCCCAAGAACAGGTTACTAGGTCCAATAACAGTACAGAAATACTCACACCCCAGGAACTGGTTACCAGGTCCTATTATAGAAGTAAAATACTCACACCCAGGCACTTGTTACCAGGTCCTATTATCAAAGTAAAATACTCACACCCAGGCACTTGTTACCAGGTCCTATTATCAAAGTAAAATACTCACACCCAGGCACTGGTTACCAGGTCCTATTACTGAAGTAAAATACTCACACCCCAGGAACTGGTTACTAGGTCCTATTATAGAAGTAAAGGACTCACACCACAGGAACTGGTTACCAAGTCCTATTATAGAAGTAAAGGACTCACACCACAGGAACTGGTTACCAGGTCCTATTATAGAAGTAAAGGACTCACACCACAGGAACTGGTTACCAGGTCCTATTATAGAAGTAAAGGACTCACACCACAGGAACTGGTTACCAGGTCCTATTATAGAAGTAAAGGACTCACACCACAGGAACTGGTTACCAGGTCCTATTATAGAAGTAAAGGACTCACACCACAGGAACTGGTTAACAGGTCCTATTATAGAAGTAAAGGACTCACACCACAGGAACTGGTTAACAGGTCCTATTATAGAAGTGAAGGGCTCACACCCCAGGCACTGGTTACCAGGTCCTATTATAGAAGTAAAATACTCACACCCCAGGCACTGGTTACCATGTACTATTATAGAAGTAAAGGACTCATACCCCAGGAATGGGTTACCAGGTCCTATTATAAAAGTAAAATACTCACACCACAGGAACTGGTCACCGGGTCATATTATAGAAGTAACATACTCACACCACAGGAACTGGTTACCAGGTCCTATTATAGAAGTAAAGAACTCACACCCCAGGCACTGGTTAGCAGATCATATTATAGAAGTAAAATACTCACACCCCCAGAATGGGTTACTAGGTTCTATTATAAAAGGACTTGCCATCGGGCACTGATTGCCAAGTCCTATTATATAAGTAAAATACTCGCTCCAGGAGCTGGCTACAAGGTCCTATTATAGAAGTAAAGGACTCACACCCCAGGAACTGGTTACCAGGTCCTATTATAGAAGAAAATGACTAACACCCCAGGAACTGGTTACCAGGTCCTATTACAGAAGTAAAGGAACTGCCCCCAGGCACTGGTTACCAGGTCCTATCATAGAAGTAAACACTCCCACCCCAAGAACAGGTTACTAGGTCCTATTGTAGAAGTAAAATAATCATACCCCAGGAACTGGTTACCAGGTCCTATTATAGAAGT
This sequence comes from Pictodentalium vernedei, assembly GCA_031216915.1. Classification (NCBI taxonomy): domain Eukaryota; kingdom Metazoa; phylum Mollusca; class Scaphopoda; order Dentaliida; family Dentaliidae; genus Pictodentalium; species Pictodentalium vernedei. The sequence goes on from CM062292.1 coordinate 471,382,599, forward strand.
AAAATACTCACAACCCAGGCACTGGTTACCAGGTCCTATTAGTGAAGTAAAGAACTCACACTCCAGGCACTGTTTACCATGTCCTATTATAGAAGTAAAGGACTCATACCCCAGGAATGGGTTACCAGGTCCTATTATAGAAGTAAAATACTCACACCACAGGAACTGGTTACCAGGTTCTATCATAGAAGTAAAATACTCACACCACAGGAACTGGTTACCAGGTCCTTTTATAGAAGTAAAGGACTCACACCACAGGAACTGGTTACCAGGTCCTATTATAGAAGTAAAGGACTCACACCACAGGAACTGGTTACCAGGTCCTATTATAGAAGTAAAGGACTCATACCCCAGGAACGGATTACCAGGTCCTATTATAGAAGTAAAATACCCACACCACAGGAACTGGTTACCAGGTCCTATTATAGAAGTAAAATACTCATACCATAGGAACTGGTTACCAGGTCCTATTACAAAAGTAAAATATTCACACCACAGGAACTGGTTACCAGGTCCTATTATAGAAGTAAAGGACTCACACTCCAGGAACGGGTTACCAGGTCCTATTATAGAAGTAAAATACTCACACCACGGGACTCATTACCAGGTCCTATCATAGAAGTAAAATACTCACGCCACAGGAACTGGTTACCAGGTCCTATTATAGAAGTAAAACACTCACAATCCAGGCACTGGTTACCGTGTCCTATTATTGAAGTAAAGGACTCATACCCCAGGAACGGGTTACCAGGTCCTATTATAGAAGTAAAATACTCACACTCCAGGCACCGGTTACCATGTCCTATTATAGAAGTAAAAGACTCGCATCCCAGGAACTGGTTACCAGTTCCTATTATAGAATTAAAGGAGTCACACCCCAGGAACTGGTTACCAGTTCCTATCATAGAAGTAAAACACTCACACCCCCAGAATGGGTTACTAGGTTCTATTATAAAAGGACTTGCCATCAGGCACTGATTATCAAGTCCTATTATAGAAGTAAAGGACCACACTCCTGGAATTAGTTACCGGGTCCAATTATAGATGTAAAGGACTCATGCCCCAGGCACTGGTTATCAGGTCCTATTATGCCATTATAACAGCCTGACTACCACAATATTCAAAACCTACTTTACTTCCTGGGTTTCCCATGGGGGACCACTCCCAGGAAATCTATACACATCTGTAATCGTTGTGATGTAATAAATGAAGATTTTTTTTCACTTCTGAATACTTGAGATATTCACAGAAGTAAAGGACTCACACTCCTAGAATTGATTACCAAGTCCTATTATAGAAGGACTCGCCCATCAGGCACTGATTACCAAGTCCTATTATAGAAGTAAAGGACCACACTCCTGGAATTGATTACCAGGTCCTATTATAGAAGGACTCACCCATCAGGCACTGATTACCAAGTCCTATTATAGAAGTAAAGGACCACACTCCTGGAATTGATTACCAGATCCTATATGTGATGTAATAAATGAAGATTTTTTTTCACTTCTGAATACTTGAGATATTCACAGAAGTAAAGGACTCACACTCCTGGAATTGATTACCAGGTCCTATTATAGAAGGACTCGCCCATCAGGCACTGATTACCAAGTCCTATTATAGAAGTAAAGGACCACACTCCTGGAATTGATTACCAGGTCCTATTATAGAAGGACTCACCCATCAGGCACTGATTACCAAGTCCTATTATAGAAGTAAAGGACCACACTCCAGGAATTGATTACCAGATCCTATTATAGAAGGACTCACCCATCAGGCACTGATTACCAAGTCCTATTATAGAAATAAAGGACTCACACTCCTGGAATTGATTACCAGATCCTATTATAGAAGGACTCACCCATCAGGCACTGATTACCAAGTCCTATTATAGAAATAAAGGACCACACTCCTGGAATTGATTACCAGGTCCCATTATAGAAGGACTCGTCCATCAGGCACTGACTACCAAGTCCTATTATAGAAGTAAAGGACCACACTCCTGGAATTGATTACCAGGTCCTATTATAGAAAGACTCGCCCATCAGGCACTGACTACCAAGTCCTATTATAGAAGTAAAGAACCACACTCCTGGAATTGGTTACCAGGTCCTGGAATAAAAGTAAAGGACTCACACCCCAGGCACTGGTTACCAGGTCCTATTATGCCATTATAACTGCCTGACTACCACAATATTCAAAACCTACTTTACTTCCTAGGTTTTCCATGGGGACCACTCCCAGGAAATCTATACTCATCTGTAATCTTTGTGATGTACCACGTTTATTTTATTTATTGGCGTTTAAGGTCACATACTTATGCACAATGGCTAATCATGACTGTGGCAGTTTTACGGTTGGAGGAAGCCGGAGTACCCGGAGAGAACCACCGAGCAACGACGAGGAGCAACTGCCAGCTCCCCAATGTTGTAACTCTGCACTGCAGCACAGGCAGGGTTAGATTGGTAGAAGACATGCACACCATCGATGTGCAGTATGCCTCAGTACACGGCATCATCGCGCCCACATGTGGACAATTGGGTTTAAATGCCTTGCCCAATGACACAACGTGGGAGTCAGAGTCGACCGCTCAGATGGTCGCCCATCCGGGGATTAACTGGGCTTGATGTTGCTTAACTTCAGTAACCTGATGAGAACCGGTTATCACAATGCCACCACGCCCCCTGATGTAACAGGTAAAGATTTTTTTTTCACTTTTGAATGCTTGAGATATTCACAGAAGAAACAAAAAACAATCTGCAGGTGTATTTATTACACATCCATTCAATTTTAAACCTTTGTATTTAACGGAATGGTCGCAATGACATAAATGATTCTGTATTCAATGGGTGATGTACAAGCTGGAACTTTTTTCCCAGCACCGTTCATACTACAGTAAAACCTGTCTTGAGAGACCACTGTCTTGAGAGACCACCTGTCTTGAGAGACCACCTGTCTTGAGAGACCACATCTACCAGGCACCAATTGGTTTTACTCTATAATGGACCTGCTATGGGAGACTACCTGTCTTGAGAGACCACCTGTCTTGAGAGACCACTGTGACCTGGTACCAACTTGTATTTTTATGCCATAATGGACCTGTCTTGAGAGACCACCCCTTTGAAGACTGAAACCACGTCAAAAAACTTTCCACCTGTTCTGGAACTGGAAAATCCATTGTGGTTATACTAACATAATTAAAAGCTCTTAATTGGGTTTCACTTGCTAACTCATTACAGATTGAGATGTTTTTTATGAGACCCCTGTGAAAAGGGTTATTGCAGAATAAACAATTTCATACATACATACCTGAAATGTGACAGATAGGACTAAAAAAACATTTGTGTTGAAAATCTTTTTGTAACAAATTGAAATGGACTGTTATAAAAATTATAAAAATAAATTAGTGTTGAAAATCTTCAATGAAGATTTTCAACACTAATTTATTTTTTTAATTTTTATAACAGTCCATTTCAATTTTTTACAAAAACTTCATAAAAAAGAGCAACTACAAAGTAATTACAAAAATCCATTCTTCTCCATTTCTGAATTTTGTGGTTGGTTATTCACTGACTTGAGAAAACCTGAAACCTGTTATGAGAGACCACCTGTCTTGAGAGACCACTTTTGTGTGGCCCAAAGGGCGGTCTCTCAAGACAGGTTCTACTGTAGTTCCTTTCCCATCGTGTCATTAGAAAGTTTCCAAATTTCGATATACAATTATTGACCATGTGTCGCGTAGTCTGAAAATGAAAACGTCCAAAGTAAAGTTGTTTCACAAAAAATTAGTTTACCAGAACATTAACTCAGTCCCATGGCCGTCTCGGTTTGTGGATCCCGTTATATCTAAATTGGTCAACTTTATTTGGTACAGTAATAGCCACCAAATGGTTAGGCGTGAATGGGCACAAGCCGAAGAGAAACAGCGATACAAATTTCTACAAACACTTGTTCCCAAGAGAATGTTTTGATTTTTTATCGATCCATTTGATCAGTACAGCTCCAGTCAAAACAAACAGACTCTTAACCTTTGGGTTTAAACATCGGAAAGAAAATGTGTTTATTTAAATGAATTTTAATGCATGGGATGTGTAATAAATACAGAACGCGGTGTGTGTGTGTGTGTGTGTGAATCGGTGGATGTTTTACATAACTCACTGGAATGACATAATCATATTTTGCCCAAGCCTACAGCTCTCGCGAAATATGATTACGCCATTCCAACTCATTATGTAAAACATCCACCGATTCAAACATACATCACGTTTTGTCTATATATATAAAGCTGCCATTATGAATAATTACAATTTCATTGGTAATTTGTGTATACATATAACGGTACATGGAAATAAAATAAATAGCCCTTAATCTAATGAAAAATATATCTATATATAAATAGTGCTATAACAAATACAAGTGTCTTTTGTGATCAAATTGATATTGGATCGCAAGACACTTTCACTTGAGGGGTGAGATTTCCTAAATAAAATACTGTGAAATCATGCCTACATCAAGAAAAATAAATGAATGTAATATTTGTTATACGGTGTTTCAGCATGGTGTACAGGACTGTACTACCCTTCTGAGATTTGTATTTTCCCCGAGACTGAAAGCCGAAGGAAATACAAATCTTAGAAGGGTAGTACGGTCCTGTACACCCTGCTGAAACACTGTGTGACAAATTTATTACCATTTCCCTTCAGTGTGTCGAATTTTGTTTTATTTTACAGTGGAACCCTGTTAACTGAATAGCCACTTTGCCAGTTAAAAGTATTCAATTAACAGTATTCAATTAACAGGGATTGTGTAACTTTCCTGTATTCTAGAGATAAACGTTTATTCTATTATATCTTGTTTGACAGAGCTCATGAGCTCTGTCAAACAAGATGTAATAGATTAAATGCCTGTATTAGATGTACTGGGGGCAAATAGATCTATAAACAAAGGAAAACTGTGGAGAGACAGGGTAATTTCTTGACAGGTTACAAGATATTTTATTCAATTAACAGGAGTTTACTCTACAATCTATATTCAATTAACAAGTCAAATTTGGTATGATACATGGTTTTGTGTTGGGAAATTATATTCAATTAACTGGGTTATTCAGTTAAGAGATATCCAATAAAATGGGCTCCACTTTATAATCCCCGAAGGGATCCAGTGTTGAAAACCTTGATAAAAGTAATAATGAGAGAAACTTAAAGAAGCATTCTTTGTTTACTGTTGAACAAGAATGATTTGGAGATATTTCCCTTTAATTGAGCTCAAGACATTTGGGAGACTTCAATTCACTGGCAAGGACATTATTATTGTGGGGAAACAAGTTAACTTTAAAGGAGTTTTATTTGATACAGTGGTGTGTTCAGTGTCTTTGAGAATCCGGAACAGTATATTCAAACTTGTAGAAGTGCTTTAAATTAATATTATTCATTGAAGAGACAATTCATATAACGAGATTGCATGTTTCTTGAAACCACAATGGATCTGTAGTGTAGATACACCACAACAGAATCCCTCTTCTCGACAGTAAAATCAAACATTGGGGGTATGTACACGCTTTATTTCAAGTTAATATAACAACCTAAATAGGCGAGGCGATGGGTGAAAGGGAAATCGGCAAAGTGTACCACAGAATGTCTGTACACCCCTTTTAGCTATCGCATGATATTCTCAAGCACGCCGTTGACCATTGTACACCCCCAATTGGAGTTAAATGTGCCATTCTGGATGCACTGGTTACTGACCAATCAGGAAGCTTGTATAATTTTAAAAATATTATCTCATATGTAGTGTTCTCAATTTTCATTTTTGATTGGTCAGATTCCACAGTGTTGAAGCTAGGAAACTGGACAGAGAATTTTGTGCGTACCATGACCAGGTCACAATCTGGTCGAAAATCTCTACCATGCACTTTTTTGATCACAGTACAGTAGGTTTCTCAGGGACATGGCTAGAGGGTCTTGGTCTGGGGTATGTGCTCCCTCCTCCAATTACCCCTCCCCCCCCCCCCTCCAGCTAAACATCCATCCAACCTTTTGAGAAAACCATTTGTATAACACACACCACCCCCACCTCCAAACGAAAGTAAGAATTTTCCAACTGAACTATCAGTAAATATTCAACTGGTGAAGAAATCCAAATACACCCTCTCCCCTTGTATTTGAAATATATAAAGCCCCACAAAAGTTTCAGTTTCTCAGACCATTTTTTTAAAAATTGTATGTGGCGGGCGGTTTATTTTATTTTTTGTATTTTGCAATTATTTCTTTGCCATCAAAAGTTCATGTTCTTGGTCTGTTTTATGTTTTAGACTTCATAATCTACAGAATAGCATGGGTGATAGTGTATTCCATCCCTTGAGTGCAAGAAGGCTTTGCAATGCTAAAGCATTGCAAAGCCTTAATGCACTCAAAGGATAAATTTATCAATTTTATTAACTTGGGTTAAAGATCAGATATAAAACATTTGATTTTTATTTTTTAAAGTTTACATTAGTTATAAAAAAGAGAGCATGTGCAGCCAAAAGGACCATGAGGGCCTGAGAAACAGATTTTTAACTTTTTGGGGTTATGGAGTTGGAATCTACCTCTTTGAGTGTAATAAGGTGCAATCTGCAATGGTTTAGCATTACAGATGGTGTGATGTTGCAGTCATGGGTTGAAATAATAACTCCAGTTAGAAAATCCAATCAGATGTTGTTCAAATATCACTGTCTGTTAGAAATGGCCACAACCACTGATAAAAAGCCATAAAATCTACCAAATATCACTAAATGTCTGTTAGAAATGGCTACTGATAAAAAGCCATAAAGTCTACTCACATTTAGCATAAAATTTTCAACTGTTGGTGATTTGAAGCTTAAAATCTCTTAAGTATTGAACATTTTGGAAGGATTTGGGAGGGGGATCTCCTCTTCCCCCCTCCTGTTGCCACATCCCTGAGTTATAAATATATTACTTCTGAGATGTTTATCTCTTATTTAAACCCAACAAATGTTAACAGTGTAAAAATATATAAGAATTCTGTCCATTAGGCCTCACAAAGTAGATATTCTGTTTCTCAGGCCATTTTTTGTAAAATAGCAGGCGTGCGGGCGTTTTTTTATTTTATTTTTTATTTTTGTAATTATTTCTTTGCCATTAAAAAGTTCATGTTCTTGGTTTGTTTTATGTTTTAGGCCCCATAATCTACTTGATAGCATTGGTGGTGGTGTATTACGTCCCTTGAGTGCAAGAAGGCTTTGCAATGCTAAAGCATTGCAAAGCCTTCTTGCACTCAAGGGACAATTTTATTAACTTGGGTAAAATATCAGACATAATCAATTCTATTTTGTTTTTTTTTAGTTTGGATAGGTTATAAAAAGAGAGCATGCGGCAGCCAAAAGGACCATGCAGGAGGGCCTGAGAAACAGATTTTTATTTTTTTTAAGCCCTATCTATTTTTATTTAAGCCTCTTTTTTGAACCCAATCTTAGCTTGTTCCTAAATAACTACAAAACATTGCAGAATGCCAGGTAACGTTTTGCTATAAAATGTAATGACTCAAGGTGACCCCTGAAATATTTCACAAAGCATTTTTTACATTTTGAAAACTTTTGAAAAAATAAAGTTTAGAATCTATCCATTTAATTTATTTATTTATTTTTATTTATTAGTCGGTTTATAAACACAGGGAATTTGGTGACTGTCAGGGTAATTAACAGGAGTTTACTGGGTAACCTATATGCAAATAACCCTTTACCTAACGAACAAACTACATCCACCCACAAAATTTACAAATTGAGCAGTTGAAAAAAAAAATTTCCAAACATTCCAAGAAAACCATATCATGTGACCCCTCATTGGATAGACCTCGTTGAGCTTGTTCAACATGATATAGTTTTCTTAAAAGAAAAAACTGAAAAAATAATGTTTCAAATAATAAATTTGGATAATCTGTGCATTGGGTAAAGGGTTAACACAGGCCTAGCCTTCTTAAAAATGCAGGAGGGCTAAAAAATCGCTCCCCTCGCATGGCGTAGGGGAGCAATTAGCTCTCCTCAAGATTGCAAAAGCTAAAAGTGGCAAAATGAAGTTGTACTATTAATGAATTCTGCCTAGTGGGCTTTGTACATTTTATTTGGTGCTGCTAACCAGGTAATCTCTGTGAGACGGCTACACTGCTCCTCCCACACCTCTGGGCCTTGACAAGGCCTGGAGGTGTGGGAGGAGCAGTGTGGCATCTCACAGAGGCCACTAACATAGTAGAGACCTGAAAAGATGTGGGGTTTAGGAATAGGTTGTTATGGTAATCATTATTTTCTAAGACCAGGAGGGCTAGTTTTCGCCCTCCTTAGTTTTTTTAAGGAGAGCAGTAGGCGAGCGAATAAATCGCTCTCCTGAAAATGCTAGGTCTGGTTAACAGGTGAAATTTGTACTTAAGTACAAGTCAAAATAAGTTGTAGGATAACCACTATGTATCTTTCTCTTCCAACACTGATAAGGCCAGAAGCTGACATCATTTTCTGGAAAGCTCTCACCGAGAGCTTTCCCGAAAATGATGTCAGATTCTAATCTTATCAGTGCAGGAGCAGCAGTATACTTAGTTTATTGTGGTTATCTTACAACTTATTTTAACTTGTACTTCAAGATTTCAGGTTTGAAAATTACATTCCAGTATTTAGGCCATAAAAAAGAACCTCTGTTTCTCAGGCCCGCACGCATGGTCATTTTTGGTGTGCATGCAACCTTTTTATGACACCAAAAATTTTTTTTAAAAATTGGAGATATTGTGCTCATTTCGGTAAATCAATATCGATGCATTCGCAAATTTTAAATTAACACACTTCAAGCTTTTTCTACATCATACTTTAATAAAGTGGGTGGGTTTTAGCAATATTCACGACGGAAAGTGTTTTATTCTGTAAAAGGTAAGTCATAATGACAGCAAGAAGGAAGGCATCTTTCAGTCTGACAACAAACAGTCACAAAGGGGAATGGTCGATTTGCACCACGTTTGATTCGCACCAACCCTCAGAAAGTCTGCAAAGTCAGGTGCTATGTTGAATGGAACACAGTCTCCTGGCATTTATTTTTAGTAACATTTGTACTGTAAATGGACCGTCATTGGGAATTTGTGTACTGTTATTTGAAACCGTTACGAGTTTCCCAGTTAATTTAAATAAATGCATTTGAGATGCAGGATAATTGGATAACTAATAGTAACCGTTGCTTGATATAAAAGTAACAGTCATAGTTGAAAATAAATCGCATATAGGCAGGTATGTGCGGTCGAATTGGTTAATAAAAACATGCAAACATTCATTTTGTATTTCATTTTCAGATTTCCGAAAAATATGATTTATGGATGAACTGCCTGTTCAAATGGGTTGTGATAATTTTGAATATAATGGGGAAAAATTGCGATTCACGATTTTATTAGGCAGGTTGTGAAAGGATTTTTTTGGGGGGGGGGGGGGGGGGGGGGGTAAAATAAATCTGTGAAAGTTGGCACTTCAACATTTAATTTATCCCAGAGACGTTTCAAAACTTTCATCCCGAGACGTTTCACCCACGAGGCGTTTCGTCCTGTGTCATAATTTTCACATTTCACTGAAAAAACAAACATTCAAACCCCACTTCATTTATGACCCAACACCCCTACGGTGAATAACCAATATATTTGCGAAATTTTGCGTGGTCCACCAGGCGTTTGGGTGGGGTTTAATTACCACAAACAACCTCTCGGGAGAAAATAAAAAGAAAAAAAAAAGACCGCCCGCCCGCATACTTTTTGGGAAAAAATGGCCTGAGAAACAGACAATCAACTTTGTATGGCCTTATTATTATTATTTATTGGTGTTGAAGGGCACATGCTTATGCACAATGGCTAATCGTGACCGTGACAGTTTTACGGGTGGAGGAAGCCGGAGTACCCGGAGAGAACCACCGAGCATCGATGAGCAACTGTCAGTGCCTCAACATTCTAACTCTGTTCAAGCTCCGCTCAAGTAGGCTTACAGCGGTTGAGGACATGTGCACGATCGACGTGCAGTACGCCTTAGTACACGCCATCATCTTGCCCCCGTGTAGGCAACCGGGATAAAGTGCCTTGCCCAAGGACACATCGTGGGTCGTCCCGGATGGGGATCAACTCAGGACCTCTAGCATACAAGTCCAACAGTCTACAACTGAGCCATCATGCTCCCTATATTGAATTAACAGGGTTATCTAATTATGAGATATACATTTCACCCTTTACCCAACACAGACGTTATCAAAATTTATTATTTTAATTATCATTTTTTTGAATTTGCATATTACACAGGCGGATGCAGGCGATTCGTTGGGTAAAGGTTTAAGTAAGCATAGGAAGTGTGGGGGCTCAGTGGTTACGGCATTGGATTTCAAAGTGAAAGGTCCACAGTTCGATCCCCATCAGGGGCAAATGCGTTGCGCCCTTGGGCAAGGCACTTAATCTTGATTGCACACATGGGGGCAAGTCATACTGCACACTGAATGGTGCACCTGTCTTCAACCAATGCTAACCCTGTTTCTGTGGTGTTAGTACGATGGTAGTCTGACAGTTAATCATCGCTGCTCTGCGTTACTCTCTGCCTACCCCATCTTACACATGTAAAACTGTCCGACATGAGGTGACCCTGGCTGTCCAAAGTGTTGTTAAACCCCAATCAATAAATAAATAAACTCAAGTGGGCTCCACTGTAGTGATATTGAACAGAATTAAGCCACAAATAATTTACAAGTAAAAACTATATAATCAACTACAAGCAAGCCTGAATATAAGCAACCTGTCATTTGCAAAATGTGGTCCCCTGAGGGTGAATTTGCTGATGCTATCCCATGCAGTGTGCCAATTTATCTTCCAGCTTCCTCTTTCTTTTTTGGCTTGAGACCTTAATTCAGCCTGATGTTCACAGAGAGTAAATTTTGTGATGCTACCCTGCTGTACAGAGATATCCAGAAACTAATTGCGATGGTCATATAATAAAAGCAATATTTTTTACATTTTTTCCCATTAACCCTTTACCCAACATAACAGCCAAAACTGGCCAGCACTATTCATAAAAATCACTATTCAATTTTCATTATTTTTTGTCTTAAAACATAGCTTATGACCCCCCCCCCCCCCCCCCCCCCCCCATTGGAACAAGATCATTGAACTCATTCCAATGAGGGGGTCATAAGCCATTTTTTTTTATGCAAAAGATGAAAATAAAGTTGCTATTCAAGAATTTTATTTACAAGTGTCGTCTTGCCTTTCAGGTAAGGTAAAGGGTTAACACAATGGTCATGACCAGCACTCTTTCCCAAAATAGTCGCAAAACTATTTTTGCCTCAAAAACATAGCTTATGATCCCTCCTTGGTAGCTACCCTCCTTGGAATGATCTTATTCAGCTCACTGCAATGAAGGGGTCGTAAGCTGTGTTGAGAGCACAGTTACTGGAAATTGTGGCTGCAACCACTTTTTCACCGATAACAATGAATGCACCACGTCAGTCCTGACCCCATGTTATACATACAGTAGTCTATATAATATAGACAAGTAATGAAAGCTTATTTTGCCCTGACCGATAACCCCTTCCCAGTTCATTTGTGAATTCGTCCATTGAACAAAGATTCATCAACACAGTTTTCTTGTACGGCTATCCACAAGGTATTTAACTTCATGTTTATCATAAATTAATCATCATTCTACGGCTTCTTTATTTGACAAAAAAACTCTCTGTTAGACTTTTTTGGCCCGCGACTTGACGCCATTGGAACAACAATGATGGAGTGACATTTCATTGCTAGGTTGTACAAAAGGTAACTCGGAAAGCAAAACTACGCACTGCGTTGTTCTTGTGCTGCAGACGACAGAACAGAAGAATGGATGTGGGCTGTAATGTAAGAGCCTTTCCTGCAAAACAATTGTTGCACCCCTGTCCTCGAGTTCTACTTATTGTCAAGACACAACCAACTTATCCGAATTTTAATAAAAACCTGGTGGTAAATTTAAGGCAGTGCTACCTCGTTGTCTGAAGTTGAAAATTCCGGAAGCTTTGAAAGGAATACGTATAGGCGGGAGGAAAGAGTATTAGATCTAGGCTATAGGCCTATATGACAGACAGGGAGGGGTGAGAGTGATCTCATGGCCTGTATAAGAATGGAAATTCTATTGCATTTCTTTTTTACAATGCCAGTTAGGAATCGTGACATTGACAAGATTTAAATTTAATGCTGAACAATATTAATCATAATAGTATATTAGGCCCACTACATGCTGATTGAAAGGTGGAGCAGGGGAGGGGGGGGGATGGATTGCGAGTGGCGAGGCTTGTTGTAGAAACATATTATTCAGACGAAGCACTTGGCCGATAAAGATATCTCAGGGTCTGACAAAAATCTTTCCCGGGGGCACTTTTTTTAAAAAAAAAAAAGAAAAACCTTTCTAGAAAACCCACTGCGGGCATTTGTGCATGCGTTTGGGAGTCGGTGGGGAGGCAAGACCAGTGACGCTTTTGGGGGAACGCCGTTCCCCATGACCCCTTCTGCTTGCTGCTGCAAGTGTTCTTCCTCCTCAACTGCCAAACTTGAACTGGCTACATCAAAAATTACCTGTTACTTGCATGATGAGTGAAACGTAAAACTGGAAGCTTGTGAATGGGGGGGGGGGGGGGGGGGGGAGGGGGGGGCATGGCTTGTAAGCAGAGACTATTCAGACGCAGTGCTGGGTGAATGATTCTCGGGCCGGTAATAAACCCTCAAGCTTTTTTATTCATTCCCTCTCGGCGGCCGGTAATAAACCGTAACGCCTTCCAAACTCATAAACTCGTGGTATTGTTATATCATTGGAAGATATCTTCAGAATCTGTAGTTTATGTTAACCCTTTACCCAACGTAACGGCCAAAACCAGCCAGCGCTATTCTAAACAAGAGGCCCCACGTGGCCTTAATCGCTCACCTGACAAAGTGACTCTAAGAAGTATTTTAGGTCACCTTCACCATGTCATGCCTCATCAACATTAACTGGTTGAGTGATAGATTTTGTTTGAAGTTCAACATTTGTTACCTAAAATTAGTTTTATTTAAAATCATTGGTGTGTGGCCAATCTCCAATGATTTTTAATAAAGCAAATTTATCTCTGCAGACAAACTGGTT